>CAIGQW010055694.1:6348170-6392228 GCA_903798125.1 Danio choprae | reverse complement strand
ATTTCGTTTTTCTGCAATATATATTGCGATATGAACACAATTTCACAAGATGACTTTGTTTGGAAATAATTGATCATTTTACATTTCTAAACTTTTTGTATAAACTATACAAAATTATCCCAATTTTTTTTTAATGTAACAAATCAAAGCACATATGAAAACAATAGAACAAAGATAATAATAAACAGAACATAATGATTTTCTGGAGTATTGAAGTGCACAAATTCAATAATCAAAAATAAAGTAACGCCCTATTCCTTATTGTATCAATGATGGAACAATTTATTGTTAATTTTGTCTTGAAATTGTACAGTCACAAGCTTTAAAAACACATCCAAATAAAAATCTTTCACACTATTAGATTGGAGTTAAACTTTGCTATGACTCCACAAGTCACATCTTCTGAACTTTTTCCTGGTTTACACAATTTCACATTGCAGATCCGCACATTGCGATATCGATGCTGAAACGATATATTGTGCAGTCCTACAAACATGCAAACACATTTGTTAGTTATTTAAATATATTATGTCATGTAATGAAACAAGGTGATTACTTTGAAAGAACAATGCGTTTTCCTATTTTCATGCAATAAGTCTCAAATTTTCACTCAAAATTTGAGTTTTCCGGAGCTGTATGACTTCACAAATCTTGAATATCACAATATTACTAAATATTAAAATTATATTAATATCAACAGCAACACTCTCGCACCATACCCAGCTGATCCAGTCGTTGCCTAGTGACAAAGTGCACTACGCTTCCTTTTTTTCTTGTCAACAAACAAGGCAGTGTGGTGCGCCTTGCGTTTTTGGAAAGTAAAAGCGCGTTCGGTGTGATCGCACCCTTAGTGAGACAGAAAAAGCTGGAATATTACTGCAGGCAGAAATTACTGCATCAGGGAAATGACATAATAGCCTGTAATAAAACTGACTTTCCCTCTAGTTGCTGAAAGACCTTTTCTCAGGCATTTGTCTGACACCATAAATCCTAGTTTTACGTCAGTAGAGCAGAAATGGATATTCAGATCAGAAACCACAGTTTCAGCTAAAAATATTTTTAATGCGCTACTGAGGGGCGACACAGTGGCTCAGTGGTTAGCACTGTCTCCTCAGCAAGAAGGTCGCTGGTTCGAGTTGCTGGGGCATTTCTGTGTGGAGTTTGCATGTTCTCCCTGTGTTGGCGTGGGTTTCCTTCGGGTGCTCCGGTTTCCACCACAGTCCAATGACATGGGCTATAAGTGACTTGGATGAAGTAAATTGGCCGTAGTGTATGTGTGTGAATGAGGATGTTTCCCAGTACTGGGTTGCAGCTGGTAGGGCATCTGCTGTGTAAAACATATGCTGGATAAGCTGGCGGTTCATTCCGCTGTGGCGACCCCTGATGAATAAAGGGATTAAGCCGGAGGAAAATTAATGAATGAATGTTCTACTGAAAAAAGTCACTTACAACTTGAATGACCGGATCATATGGAGTATGGAGAGTATGGAGGGACAGTTTGTGTAAAACAGACACAGAGCTGCACAATTATGAATAAACTAAGAATAGTGTGTGTGTGTGTGTGTGTGTGTGTGTGTGTGTGTGTGTGTGTATAGATAAGAGGTTTTAACAGAAAGCTTAAAATATTTTTTATATTAACATAATTTAAATATATATATATTTTTTTTTTATTTTTATTTTTTTTTCTCAAATCACAGTTTCAATGAATATTTAGTGACTCATAAAACTTAATAACCAGTGTTTTGAACAAATCTCTTGAAAATGTTATTCAGTGTTTAAAATTTTCAATGGTATAAAGTACCATTGCATTATTTTGTTTTTGTGCGATATATATTGCGATATGAATACAATTTCACCAGATGGCTTGAATAGCTGTATTTGGAAAGAAATCGTTCATTAGGATTGATTGGGGTGATTTTCTAAGGGTGTGAATATCATGTATACATAATAATAAACAAAAATAATTACAACAGAGCAACGACAAAAATAAAACGGCTTTCTGGAGAGTCAAACAGTATTCGGATACAGAAATTGAACAACGAAATGTAAAATAACACTGTATATAGTCTTTATTGAATTAATTCAGTAAAATAATTCCTCATTAAAGTAAAAAATGTACTTTTGTTTGTGCCCGAATGCTTTAAACGCTCTTGAAATGCCTTTAAAACATATGCAAATGATAAAACTTTCACTCTGTGATGGTTATACTTTGCAACGACTCCACAAATCCCATGTATTCTCAGTTGTTGTGCTGATCAAGAATAATCAGAACTCAACCTTGCATAATCTGCGATGTGACTATTGTGGACACACACATTGCAATATCGATGCTGAAACAATAGCCCCAGCCCCAGTTTAAATGTAGTTTCTTTTTTCATTATTTTAATTTTGCCGTAACAATTCAATTTCTAAATCCTTTATTTGAAGTGTCAATTGGGCTTCAAAAGTTATTTACTTTATTTAAATTCCTTCCGTTATTTACACATGCACATCAGTAATCAAATTATTTACCTTAATCTAATCTAAATAAGGCAATAATAGTGTTTATATCAGTTGGTTAAGAACGTTCATGTCATTTTCATGTTTTGCATGTTATAGTACATCGATCAACGTCATTACATCACCACGTCATCCAATGTTTCCTCTGGAGTTTTATGTAACTTCGGGGGTTTCATTTATTTTATTTTTCGACTTCAACTGCAGTTCAGCAGTTTTACTTTCATTTCATTGAGCTATATTTTGTTTATGCTCCGTGACAAACCTAGGTATTGGATGTGAATATGAAGTAAGGACTAGGGAGAGCGTGTTGTTATGATGGAATTTCATACCGCATGCCGAATGGAAAGAACTTCATTTCCCAGACCGCATAAAAGTGTGTTCGGTGATGATGATGGCGGGTGTGACAGGAGTCTCCAGGAATTCACCGTGTGAGCACTTGGATATGCAGTTTTCTGTGGTCCTTTACTGACACGCTAAGATCAGAGAATAGTGTCAAACTGCCGTGTGTGTATGGATTATCCTGTCACAAAATGTGGCTAAAAGTCCTACACGAAGGCAATAGTTTGATTAAGGTGTTTACATGTCTATAGTGTGACTAAAATAGGATTACTCCACATTTTAATTTGATTTGTGTTTAATTCGATTATGACTTTAATCAGATTAATGTCATCAAAAAAACTGTTTACATGGTAGACTCTTAATCTGTATTGTCTTAAACATTAAAATCTGAGTATTGATGTCCATGTAAATGTACTCATTGTTTACATCTTAACTATAAAGACTGAAGCACAACAAAAACACATTTAAAGGTTTAATGAATCGTGATCATTTAGACTGTGGGGTCGATTATTTTTTGCAATTAATGATGCATACTGAGGTCTTATTTTAATTGTTTTTGACAAAACAAGGTACATTACATTCCAGGTATTCAGTAACAAACAAACGTATTTTCATTTTGTTTTTTAACTTAAGACAGAAACAAATGACCATAAGAAAAATTAATAAGAAAAATAAATTAATTAAATGATAAAATTAAATGAATTTAAAAATAAATAAATTACTTAATAAAAACGTATAGGGGTAGGGGGAGGGGATATTGGGGGATTCATGCTTGGAGGAGTACATTATTCTTGATATGGATTATTAAAGGGTCCCATGTTTTGTAAAATGTTCTGGTTGAGCCTCAGAAAATATATATTTTTTTCTGTTTTCAAAAATAACATTTCATCACTAAGCCAAAGTGACAGTTTAGGTGGCATTGGTGAATTCCACACTACAAGAAATCTTCTTCTAGCTATTAGCATTACAAAGTCCAAAGCATTTTCTACATCTTCATGTCCTCATTTGGGACTCCAAACAAAGCCATTATAGGATTAGGTTGAATTCTTAAGTTAATTCATGCTAGAAACGTGCTAGCAACATTATAATTTCTCCAAACAATATGCTAATTCATGCTTGAAGCAGGTTGGTTCATGCTAGAAACATGCAAATTCATGGAATAAACATTCTAATTCATGCTAGAAACATGCTAGCAACATTGTAATTTCAGTGAACAATATACTAGTTCATGTTAAAAGCAGGTTAATTCATGCTAGGAACATGCTAATTCATGCTGGAAACATGCTAGCAACATTGCCATTTCTGCAAACAATATGCTACTGTAATTTATGTTATAAGCAGTTTAATTCATGCTAGAAAAATGTTACCAACATTGTCATTTTTCTAAACACTATGCTCATTTGTGCTAGAAACGGGTTAATTCATGCTGGAAACATGCTAGCAACATTGAAACATGCTAATTCATTATAGAAAGACACAAGCAACATTGTGTATAGGTGTCTGTAACAGTAGTTTTTCACTGTGCTGCATCATATTCGTTGTTAGTGTAAGTAAACGTCTTTTTGCAGTATTTACACACAGTTTGTGCTTTGTTTGGCGCACCTCACCGCTGTCATTTTAGTCTGCCGCTCCACCTCTTGCTCGCCACTGATGTGCCGTTTGGGACCCCTCTGTTCAAAACATGTATTGCGATTCATTCAACATTTGTACTGGCTTGAATCATCACATATTTGAATCGTTTTTCAATTGGCTCACGGTGAATCGTTATATCCCTACATTGTGGGCAAACTAATATATGCAAAAACAATTCAAAAAGTGCATACACTGGACCCAAGCTTATGCATAAACCCAAAGTATATTTTGGGCTTCAAATATTTCTTAACAAAAATCTCATTTCACACGCTTGCCATGTAAAAAGCTTCCTTTTTTTTCTCTAAAACATCATGCTGTATGTAAGTTGCATTCAAGCAGCAGGATAGAACATAAACATGTTTGCATATGAGCCCCTGCATAATGCATATTTCATCTGTCCTTGACACCTAGTAACAACCTCCAGTCTCGAGTCTAATTTAATCTTATTATCAAGGGTGCTGTTTCTCATTCTGCAGACATCTCAAATGAGCAATCCTCTCTCACATGCCCAATTATTTCAGATAACACCGATAAAGCATGAATAATTAAAAATGCTACTATATACATACTGTAGTACAATGGAATTGGTTCCATTCATTCGTTTTTGTTCTGCTCTTCCAATTTATAGGAGGAAGGTGTGTCATTTATTGATCTGTGTGTGTGAGTGACAGCTGAACTGAAGAGACTTGATTTAAATTGACATTTCCTAGAGGAGGAAAAACAGGTTGAAGAATGAAGAGTCAATGAAAATGTTTGGGCATACTTAAAAACAAAAGTGTTCATGTCATTGCATTGCATAACAAAATATCAACCCAGGCTCAAATGGACAAAAATTAAATCAACACTACCAAATAATTAGCAAAACCGCAAAAAAATATAAAATTCACTACCATTTTTAGCTGAATTGAAGACTAGATGAGGTAAAACACCAACAACTTTTAAACCATTTTATGTAAAAATATGATTAGGGATTATAAATGAATGCAGATTCACTTCCACAATACTATGGCCCAATCCCAATTCTATTTTTGTGCCCCTTCCCCTTGGCCCTTGAAACAGAGTGTGAAGGGGAAGGGCTTCAAAGTTTATCCCTAGTAAATGGGTCACCACTACAACACCTGCACATGTCATCATATGTCATCGCGATCTCTTGCTTCATATGAGATCGATGATGGCAACTGCCGTAGTTATTCCAGTTGTGTTACTTGTTTGGTATTTATCTTCAGGAAATCACTGAAGGCATATATCATGTTATCATAATGAGGCAATAAGATCGTAACTGTCCTTTGCATCTACACCTTGGCCATATTCATCTATGTAAACACACCAAAACAACATTAACATTATACCAGACATGGTAAAAAGGTCATTCCCAGCCACTTGACTTTTCTGAAAGGGTATTTGAGTGTCATCGAGTGACAGAATGTTGTGGGACTACTATACAGGAGTTATTATTAGGGATTATATAGATAGCAAGATTTAGCGTTTTTTATTTTAGCTCTTTTTTTTAAAGCACGAACGCGGTTATGGATGTATTAAAACATATGCTTGTTTGTTGTAAAAATTCGTAATGATGACAAAATATACTAATTAGTGCATCTCATGACTTCCGTGTGCAGCCATGCTGTCATTGTAGATGGTGTATTCTGGGAAATTTTCGAGTTTCAAGTGTGGTCCTGGATAATCTCAGTTTCAAGCGCTCTCTAGCCCTTCCCCTTAGCCCTGTGCCTTCAAGTTAAGGGAAGTTTCACAAACTAATTTCGAGAGGAGCACGTGATATGATCGACTACAGCTGATCCTTATCACTAATCATTAGCTAGCCTATCAGATCATTCCAAAACTACTATAAATATCCTGCCTAAATTTCATTTCCTATCTTCGTTTTTGGAAACAGTATATATATATATATAAAAAAAAATTTAAAACACACACAAACTGGGGGGCTCTCGAGAAATACCTGATCTCGTATCCCTCCTAATGCTCTTTGACCAGGCGGGAACCTTGGGCTCATCTATCTCTGAGCTCAGGGTTCTCTCCCGCTCTCCCGCTCCTCTCATGCCAAACCTGCTATCATAGTTGAGCACTATCTAAGTGTGAACTCTTGAAAGAGAATTGGGACACCCCTAACCCTTCACGTGAACGAGCAAAACGAGGGATTGGGCCTATGTTATGACTTTTTTATCATGAAACAATATTTGTAAACTCAAATATGTAAACCTTTTGCCAATTACATCTCATATTTCTATTTAAATGGCTTTTTAAAGTAGTAAATGGGATAACATTGTACTTGTACTAAAGTATATGGTTTGGCAAGAGCTCAAAACCATACAAAAATAAAACGGGCACGTCTGCTTGAGCAAATTAATTTTTTGTGTTTTTTTACACTATTGGTTAGGTTTAGTGTTAGTGGTATGTTATTTTCAAACATTGAAGTGTGTAAATGATGTGAATAAATCAACATAAACCATTTCTCAGACAGCTTCCTTTACCACAACTAACTGGAGATTTCACTCTGAGACTCTAGTGAGACATTCAAGAAAACAACACAATGTAATTTTTGTGATAATATCATCACAGGCACGTCATTTTCTTGTTTCAGGGTAGAAAAGCATCACACAGAGTTAAAAAAAAACTATTTCACAAAATATGTTTTGGTTTTAAATAATAAAACAGCAGTTAATGGAATGTCATTAAAGGCACAATATGTTCGTTTTTATTTCGTTTCATTGACTTATGTACTTACATTATCCCAAATGTGTCAAATAATATTCAAATCCAGAGAAATTAGCAATTTTAACTATAGTGACACCGATTTGTTTTAAATTATGTCAGGGTAACAAAAACAGAAACACAAAAAAATAGTTACAGATATTGTACATGAGTTTTACAGAGGTAAAGCATCAAATAAGCACATACAAGAAAGAATAAGAAGAAAGCTGAAAACAAAAACAAACAACAGATTATATAAAATCATATGTTAAACATATTAAAAAGGAGAAATAAATTAACAGTTTTAATAGCTTTAAGCTTTTTAGAGGAAGCAATAGACCTAATGACTGTAGACGTTCCTTGTCAAAAACAATAAAAGGTTTACGTTGAGAGAATTTACAAAGGTGTAGATGGAATTTTGCAATAATTAAAAGGAGATTAATAATTAAATATTCCTTACTTTTATCATCAGGACTACTGAAAAATCCCAACAGAATATCCTTAAAAGATAACAAGAATCCAGGTAGTATTTTGTTACGAATAACCATAGAAAGTTCAATCCAGAAGCATTGTGTATGAGGGCAATTCCAAAAAGTATGATCAGCAGTTTCATCTGGCATATTACTTAAAGAGCAGCATGTTTTAATATCCGACGTAAATTTTTCCAAAAATGTCTTGAATGGGTAAAATCTATGCAACAGTTTGAATGAAATTTGTCTAATTTTGTTAGTTATTATATATTTTAAAAGACAAAGACCAAACTTTTTTTCCATTGAATCTGGTCCTCTATTTTCATCCAATAAAACATCCCATATGTATAGTGACACAGATTGTGTCCTGTGTGTTCATGCTAATGAGGTCATACACCCTCAGTTTCTGGTTTGATTTTATTATAGAAAGCAGAGAAACACACAAAACATGCTTTAATATGTTGTGTTTTATTAGACTGCATTATAACAGAAGCCTAAAATGTATTTAGTCTAATGAAACAGCTCTGCTTCTTCTCCACATGATCACGAGCTGAAGAACTGGAAGCGGTGAACTGTGGCATAATAAAAGTTCTGCTGCTTTTCCTCATGCTCATCTCTCATAAGCAATTGCTTAAATGTCTTGTTTCACTTACTTTGCTTCATGCTATATGATAATAATATTGAATACTTTATTTATATCCTACAGGAAATCATGTTCATGGATGAGCTAAAGACCACAACTCCCATGATTCCACACTCAGTCACAGTGTGGTGCCTTTTTTTGTTGTGAATACACGCCCTCTAGTGGAGAAAATTGCATACCTTTATGTCTCTAAAAATGGAAAGTTGAGGGCACACAAATATCACTGATAAAAAAAATCTGCTCTATTAATGTCCTTTGGTTTGATTTACAAAAATTCAATCACTCTCCAAATATGCTAGTCTCCAAATACTTAAAGCTACTTCTGAAAAAAGGCAGAAAAGGGCAAGCTTTGCTTTCTCACCATGTTGGACTATAAAAAGACAAATAGAAAAAGCAGATGTACTGTAGTTCTCGGAAAATCTTCGATGTGACTAAGAAAACACACTTGAGGAATTCCAGCCACTGTACAGCTATTTAATAACTCAGTGCTACACTTTGTGCCCTGAAATGACACTTAACAAGCTTTGTGCTGCTTCTTATTAGTTGTAATAAATTCTTTACTGTTGGAAGCAACATCACCATGATGTGCTCCTACTCTCAGTACCTCTGACCAATCAGAATTAACCCAAGGCTATTTTCAACATATGAAAGTGAGGAAATGAAGTGAAGAAATTAAATAGCAAACATTTAGACAGACATGACACTTGAATATTTTCTGTGTCGGGTAATGTAGGAAAGTGTCTATGCCTCTTTCATTTTGATTAGTGGAGCTCGGTTACGGACTTGAACTAGACCCAAACATCACATTTTAAGCTTCGAAGCATATCTGTTTGTATTACACACATAATAGACTCCTCTTTTGGTGGAGAAGTGGGCGTGTGTACTTTTCTAAGCAGCCTGAATTAAAAGTTTGGCCCAGCAGACTTTAAAATGGATGGGGAAACTCTGCAATAAGAAAGACACCTGAAAGACATCTGAATATTAGAGTCATGGAATCGTATTTTTTTTAAAAGCACTTTACCTCAAGTTGTTACAATTGCATTTCTTCTGTTGAACACAAAAGATATTTTGAAGAATGTTTGATAACAGTTAATGTTACCTGATAACTTTCAGAGCTGGAAAATAATAGTATTATTAACTGCTTGGTTACCATAATTCTTCAAAATACATATATTCTTTTGTGTTCAACAGAAGAAATAAAGATATGCATTGTAATAACTTGGATTTTTTCATATGATAATTTTCAATTATGACAAAGGTTGGCAAAAACCACCTCTTTATACATCACTAAGAACATCACTTTAGCAAAGTCCATAGCAATACTTTATCACCTACCAACCACCCAGAGGACTCTAGCAACCACGAAGTAACACATATAACACATTAATGTTCAAAACAATGTAGTATTAAGACATATAAAAAATAAACACACACAATTTAATGGGTTTAATTTTCAAAAAGTTTCCAAAATTAACATCTAAATATTCCATATAACAGTATAAATATACTAAATATGAAAAATAAACTAATACTATAAAATAATAAATGTGCATATATCATACCAATCAACCCTCCCGTTTTTCCTGGGATTCTCCCGTATTTTACAATTCTGTCCCACTATCATCCCGTGAAGGTATTTTCCCGTATGTCTTATCTTTCTATGAAGGGTCGCAATAAACATTAAAGAGCCAATCCTCCCTATACGCAACCTATACCGCCGAACCACTAGGGGACGCCCCTTGCTCCTAAACGTGAATCAGTTCTGCGATTTCATTTTATTTAGGCATGAAAACACTTTGAAATAAATATAAAAATGGCGGGATTCCCGTCCTTTCCAATTACAGGCGCCATTTGTCCCTCCTATGCAATCCTCAAAACAGTCAGTTCATGTAGCAGTGCGTAATTGTCAGATGCACTTCATACTGATAAATAGACGCCGTTTCCTTACACAAAAACGGATTCTGTACACAAAATTTGAAGCAGAGTGAAAGTGAACACTTTGGGTTTTGGGTGCGTGTTTGAACAAACATAATAATAATAATAATAATAATAATAATAATAATAATAATAATAATAATAATAATATCCCTTATTTTCACATCCCAATGTTGACAGGTATGGCATATATTAGGGGTGGGATGGATCAGAAAATTGTTGGTTCAGTATCACAATACTCTGGTCACGGTTTTCAGTTTTTTTGGTTTACATTGTAAAAAAATTTTAAAAATCCCCTATTTGTAGGACTTAAATAGCATTTTGAACTACCATACATCAGCACATAATACATAGCCTTTAAAAAAAGTCCATGTATCCTAATTTCAGTCTTAATTTAGTCTTGTGTTGTTGATTAATGGTAATGGTACATTTTTGCTGCTTTCATTTTAAAAATTACTTGAACAATGTGTACTTTCACTTTAGATTCAGACTTGGCCGACTGTTTAAAATGAGTTGTGTTCGGTATGACGTTTCGGTCTGAAGCACTATACTTTTATTAAAATGTGGCTGCTGAGCACATCTTGGAGGGAATGCCAATAAGCTTAGGGTGTAAGTTTGTCATTTCCAATGCAGGCGCGCAAATAGGGAGTGACGCACATGGTGTGCAAGCAGTGCACATCTGACACGCACATTTTCCAGGCACACCTAGTTAATGCCATGTGTATACTACGATTTATGCAAGTAGAACTAACCAATCTGCTTCACACTTTATATGCAATATACACATTTCCATAACGGTAGACTAATTACCTCAGACAAACACAGCGCACCCAAACACTGCTCTTTCATTTTCTCGATAAACTAGTATTGGGAGCACAAGTTTTGGGTTGTCATCACCACTTCAGGTCAGAATAACAACACACTCAAAAATGAGTGCCGTATAGCAGCAGTGAGGAGATTGTAAATAAAACAGGATGTCGCCAGAGTGGCTTTTTGGTTTCTTTTCTTGTGCATCCCAGCCACTAGCACCCTACCTGAAAGATTTTCACAACTTGTAATGTTGTTGCAATGTGTATTTGAATACTGATGGTTAGTTCCTTTACTTAAAGCTCAGATTTGATTATAATTATTTGTTTTGTTTACTGTATCATTATTATTCACACCTTAATGTTTGCTTTGATTGTTCAGTATTTACACTTTACCATTGCACACACTTTGTAACACTCAAGCTTAAGAGTCTCTGTAACACTTATATTTATTTTATTATAAAGAGAAGAGATATTTTGTTTAAATATTTTTTGTTTTTGACTATTAAATCTATTTGCCTTAGTAATGTTGGTAAATTAAAATAAAGTGGTAAAAAAATCCTAATATTCCTAAATGGATTGTTAAAAAATATTCAATAATTTTCGATACCAAATGATATAAAACATGATATTGAGACAATTTCTTTTGCTGTATCGCCCAGCCCTAGTTCTGCCTATATGTTGCACCACAGGAACGAGAGCAGAGAGAAATAAGAAAATATTAATAAAATCTTTTAATAAACAATCAAAATATTTGTGATTACAATATTAACCAAAATAATTGTGATTAAATAAATGATTTTTTTTCCCCCCATAATCGAGCAGCCCTTCTGTCTTCTATGTTTGTTTGTTTTCTTCTGGGTAATCTAGCAATATTCAGGTGCAGAAAGTGAATAATCAATATAGCAACATTGTGCCTATCAGAAACAGAAAGAATCTATATCAGTAAAATGAACTCAGACACCCAACATGCAGCGTGCACTCAGAGTGCTCTTGTGAACAAATTAAATTAGTGAGTTTGGCTGGTGCACTGGCTCGGGTTGAATACCTCTGCCCTACAACCTTCTTGATCAGCTTTCTTTCTGACTTGGCAACAAAACAAAGGTGATAACAAGGTCGAAGTAAAAGCACTGCATCAGAACTTTTTTTTTTTTTTTAAGCAGTCAGCTCTACTGAAACAAAGTTGTTGCCTGGCCCACAGCGTCCCTATGAAACTAGAGGGTAATCTATGGGATGCCAGGCTGTATTAGGAATGATTTAACCTGCATGTCCTCCATTGGCCCTGGGCACCAATACAGAATATCGGTTTACCCCCTGGCGGCTGATGGGCGGAGGAGAAGAGCCAGCATAAATCTGTTCCCTCCATTATGGATGAAGTAGCAGACAAAGAAATAGAAGTAACGGATTTTCAGACAGGCAAACATTTAGCATTCCAGCCATAAATAGTGACTATAAAACAAGGCCTTGGCTCAGGCTCTCAGAAGGTTCTCAACAAATCAACTTTGCAGATTATTGGTGTGGCAAGGGCACCGTTCGTCCACACACATAAACCTGTGGGACAAAAGTGTATTTCTGAGAAAAAGCTATAAGATTAAAGTGTGCGTGAACCGGAAGTTGCTGAGACTTTTATTTCAGTATGTTGATGTACTTATAACTGAATCAGAATATTGAGTAGGGGGCGGGGCTTTCTTTTTGCAAATCATTCCCTTATAGCAAACTAACGGTAAGAGGGGCGTGGTTAAGAATATTGTGGTGGAAGCAGTCAAAATTACGTCATCAGAAAATGACCGACACTCCAATGATTTTTGATTGAAGATTAACAAAACAAAATCTGTGGATTAACTTGCATTGATTAATTGTTCACCTAAAGAATAACAATGTGCGCTAGCAAGAAAAAAACATGGTACATTTTGATTTCACACAGACTTTAATGCTCATTTAGAGTGGGAATGTTTAAGCATTTCTAAAATTATTGAGTTTTGATTTTGAAGCAGAGATTCAGGGTATAGAACAGGAAAGAACCTTAAGCCTGAAATTGAACTTTGATCGCTGTGAGCACCTTGGTGCTATGTGTCAGCGCACTTAACCACTAGGCTATTGATGGGATCAAACATGTTTTTAATGTTTTTCAATGTTTTGCGGTCTTTTATGCTCACCAAGGTTGCATCTGTTTGATCAAAAACATAGTAATTTATGAAATATTATTAATATTTAAGATAATGTGTTTGTATTATAATTAGTGCTGGGCAAAAATGAATTGTGATTAATTGCATCCAAAATAAAAGTTTGTTTTGAAAATGTACAGGGGCTGGACAATAAAACTGAAACACTGGCCAATTTGGTGCTGGAGGTTTCATGGATAAATTTGAGCAGCCTGGTGGGCAATCTTGATTGCACATATTGATTGCACATTCCAGCAGTAAGAGCAAAATGTGAAGGTTTAATTAGCCGAGTAATAGCACAGTTTTGCTTAAAATATTGCAGTGCACACAACATTGTGTGACATTTCAGAGTTCAAAACAGGACAAATTGGTGCATCTGTGACCAAGACAGCAAGTCTTCATGTTGTATAAAGAGCCACAGTATCCAGGGTAATGTCAACATACCACCAAGAAGGACGAACCGCATCCAACAGGAGTAACTGTGAATGCAAGAGGAAGCTAACCAGGACTGTATCCAAAAAAAACATAAAACCACAGCTGCCCAACGCACTGCAGAAAAAAATGTACACTTCAACTGTTTGTCACTTCAAAATTGTTCATCAGGAGCTCCACATGGTCAGTATACATGGTCAGGCTGCTATAGCCAAAACTTTGGTAACTCGTGCCAATGACAAATGTGCATTTCAATGGTGCCAGCAATGAAATTCTTGGGCTGTGGACAATGCAAAACATGTATTGTTCTTTGATGAGTCCACCTTCACTGTCTTTCCCACATCTGGGAGAGTTACGGTGTGGAAAAGTCCCAAATAAGCATACCACCCAGAATGCTACATGCTCAGATTAAAGCATGGGGGTGGATCAGTGATGGTTTGGGCTGCAATATCATGGCATTCCCTAAGCCCAATTCTTGTGCTATAAGGGTGCATCACTGCCATGGATGAACCATTCTGGAGGACCATGTGCACCCAATGGTTCAAACATTGTATGCTGATGGCAGTGCCGTGTATCAGGTTTATAATTCACGATACACACATCAAGACTGGTGACAGAGTGGTTTGATAAACATGAAAGTGAAGTTGAACATCTCCCATGCCCTGCAGTCACCAGGTCTAAATATTATTGAGCCACTTTGGGGTGTTTTAGAGGAGCAAGTCAGGAAACCTTTTCCTCCACCAGCATCACGTCATGAACTGGTCACTATTCTACACACATTATACTATTATACACACACATACATACAGGGGTTGGACAATGAATAAATGGACAGTGTGTGTATATATACACACACACATGAGCAATATCACACGAGTAGCAGTGCGATGTGGCTGTATATCGGCACTGGTGGGAGGCGTGCACTGGCTACAAGTGTAATATTGCGTTTATACATAAGTTCGACAGCATAATCGTGTATATAAAAAAGAAAATCAAATACGGAGAGTCTAAAAACCCTTTTGTATTAGGAACTACTTACTTCCGCTATTCATTCACATCTGCAGCTGATGTCAGAACAGCAGAAGACGTTACTTATTTACCAACGTCACTTTAGAGCTAGTATTTGAATGATTCTCTAGCGTAATGTCTAAAGTGATAACAAAATAGGTCATTTTGCTCACATTTTAAGATTATAAGGCGGAACGGCATGAATCAGTCTACATAGATATCTCCTTACAGTATTACAGTCTACAGTATTTCTCTGTTGCAATTCTTTGTTGACAATAATTAACACCGAAAAAGCAGCACAATCACTACCAAATTTCTGTTGTGTTTGCGATAAAGAAAAACGTTAAACACATGCGGGCATTTCTTCTTTCTTTCTGTCAACACAACACACATTCCTGATATGCGAGTCCCATCTCACACTCAACACACTATAATTATATGGTACAGCACTACAACATACAAAAGAGAGAGATCGACTTAGAATATCTTATTATGCGGTCCTGTCGCCATCTTGTGAATGGACAACGTCTTTGCTCTGCTCAGACAGGCTAATGGCTGCCGATGCGCTGTCTCTTAGAATTTATAAATATTTTAAAATAGGCACTATCCTTATAAATAAACTGTATAGTCGCAATCTAAACAACTACATTCTCGACAAAAAAAATCCTCAAAAGTACATTATGTTGCCCAACAGCAGTAATATTTGTCAGACAGACAGACAGACAGACAGACAGACAGACAGACAGACAGACAGATAGACAGATAGATGGATAGATAGGTAGATACTAGCTTCACATAGTCCCCATGTGGGTCTTTATTAAAGTTCAGACATTAAAGGTCAACAGACTGCAGCATGAACTCTTCTCTTTTTGTTTATTGATCATTTAATCAAGTGTGTGTTAAAGGGCATGTAGACGGAGGTCACATGACACACCTGCACTAACCCGTCTTCACGCTCTGCTCCACACGACACCGACAAAAAGACCTTTAGATCCTGCACTGTCTTTCAGCACTCTGCACTTCACACTTCCTGTTAATTACTTTGGCCAATCAACACCTTTCCGGACCACTTCCTCATAAAGAAATTGCGTCCTTATTCAACATCTCTGGTTGAGATTGCAGATACTAAGTGAAAAAAAAACTAATCAAAATAACTTCCCTGACAGAAGTTTACATGCAAACCAATAACACGGTAATGCAAGGTTAAATGCAAGGTAAACCAGGTTTACAAGCGTAAATCGTTTTATCTTCCAGTGGAGGCATCAAAATGTAAACATTTGCATTTATAACTTTGAGTATTTCATTACTTTAAAGGTATTTTGTTCACTATTGTCATGTATATTTGTGTCACGATAGAGAAGAAAAGTCTATTGAGACCTTTGTTTCATGTCAATGTCAAGTCAAAATCAGGCGTGAAGCACTGTGGACTGATTTGCCACCAGTGATCAAATGCTGAAGAACTCATTATTGATGTCTGTGACCTCATGGGGAATGTCAGGCCAACAGTGTAATAAACCTAAACAACTGGCGAAGGTACTTCATGACAGAGCCCCTAAACAAACTGATGCGGATGGCCAGACAGTCATTGAACTAAGTTTGCCATCTGTCAATAAGTTGGAAGACCTCTATGCACCGGCTTCTTCCAGCAAAATGCTTTAAGAATCCGAACAGAAGAATATTGCACCTTCATATCTTGCATTATGGAATTGAATAGTATTACTAAGCCTTTACCTTTGGCTTGTAGGCTCTTCAAAAAGTATCAGAATATGAATAAAATAAGAGTATCAGATTATGAATAAGTATCAGAATATGAATATGGTTTGGTACTGCTTATAAAGGCTTATTTATTTGATTCTTATTTAAAGAATATACAACATTTTCCTCATTTTGCATTTAAAGTGCATATCAGACTATCAGTCTACTTGAACATGTTTGATACAAGTGAACAAACTATATATTTAAGTAGTGAATTATTCCACCAATGATTTCTGGGAAACATTGCTAGAAATGTTTTGCTTTCTGGCATAAAACAAAACAATGCATGCTAATATTAGCATTATGAAAGACAATTTTTCCTCATTATTCCTTTACTACATTCCCAATTCATAAAATAATTGAAAAAAAATTTTTTTAATTAAAAACACTAGTTAACTTAAAATTAACTAAAATCCTTTATTTAAATTTAACTAAATCTAAAAAATAAAATAAAAAATAAAACAAAACACTATTAATTTAAATGCATCTAAAATCATTTAATTAAATTTAAAAAAAAACACTAGTTAACTTCAATTTAACTAAAATCATTTAATTATTTAACTACATTTAAGTAAAATAAAAAAAATAAAACAAAACACTAGTAATTTAAATGCATCTAAAATCATTTAATAAAACAAAATAAAACACTAGTTAACTTAAATTTAACTAAAATCATAAAAAAAAAGATTGAATGTCACTGTGTGGCAAATATTAGGGAAATATCAGAGAGAAAGCAGAGGGGAAAAAGACAAGTACGTATAAATTGCGCTGCAGGAATGAAAGGCCATCATTCACAGTTGATAACCAGTTGCCTACCATGAACATTGACCTTAAAATGCAGTTTTGCTTTGTAAGAAATGAGCCTCAGAGTAGATGCTAGAAAATTGCATTTGCCGACCGACTGTGGGAAATTTAGAGAAAGGAGCACTCAAGACTCGGGGCAGGTCAGGATGACTTCAACTAAGAGCACCCGGTGATGAGTTCCAGAGAACACGCAATTAAAGGTAGAGCGCTGAATATCGAGCAGGACCCTGATGGTATTGAGGAGCTGACAGGTTTATGAATGTCAGTGTAACCAGTGTTCCTCCACACCATTTTAATGAAGCGGAGAAGCCCTCTGGGACCATCAGTCAACTCCATGTCAATGAGAAAAGACTGCCGTGTGGCCATCTCGTCTGCATTGCGAGAATAATTTTCCGATTCTCCCTCAACAAGAGTGTAATATCTCTAAAGAAAGCCAGTTAGCCTTTCTTGCCCTTTCTATGCTCTCAATGGCCTGATGAAGACACATACACAAAATATATGATACAGTCTCACAGTCAATAAAGGAGCTGGGGTTACCGTTTTCTCGTTAGCAATTAATTTGGGATGCAGCGACAACATTGAGAGACTCGATTAAGCTAGCTTTCGCAGTCAATTCTGCAACTTCACTATTGAAAATGTATTATCCAAACAGACAGCACCTTTTTGAAAAGGCCACTATATATACTCCAGGTTAACTACGTATATTGTCCACCCTATACGCAACACCTTAACTCTGATTTTTACTGTAATGAAATAAAGGTGAAAGCTGCTTTGAAACATTAATTATTGTATACAGAAACTTTAATTTCTTCTTTAATTTAATTTAATTTAATTTGTATGTGCTATTTAAAACAGTATGTGACACTTTTAACACCATTTGGAGGTGTCCATGTTGCTGAGCAACGTATATAAAACAATGTGAAGACTTGGGCGTCTGCCTGTATGCTTCTCTCCTGACCTTGAAAATATAATTGGCTGAATCGTAGAGAAGCAGAATTAAGATCGTGTGTAGGGTCGAATCGAGATCGCGATCTTTTTTCGTTTAATCGTGCAGCCCTAATGGGAATGTGTCATCACAGTACATTACTGCATTCTGCGGGTTTGAGACTTGCGAACCTGAAAGCTATTGATCTCTATAGGTTTATTGTATCATATATACACTGATTTGCAATAAACTAAGTGCTCACACCACAAATAACGAAGAAAATCATATATGGAAATGTTTTCTTGTGGCAGCTCATTGATATCCTGTCACTTACAGATAAGCTGGTTCATTTATTTGATTCGCTTCCGCCACTAGCTCCACTTCAGCACTAGAGGCTGAATATTATGAAATGAATACTGTAATTTCAATCACGCAAAGAGCATTTGTTTAAATAAATATATTTATTATAAAACTGCAATAAAACTGATTCTGATTTACACATTAGACAATTTTATTCAGAGTGTTTAAAGTAAGTTTTTTTTTTTTTAAGTATTACTATAAATTGGCTTTTTTGTTCTGTGGTGATTTGCATTTGTTTAGATTGTGTGCTTCTGAGCATGTCTGAAAACATGGCCATTAAGTTGATTCCCATTCGCTATATTGCAATGTTTTATTAGAAATCATCCTGATGTGTTGATTTTGTAACATTTCTCATTATTATCAATGATGAAAATAGCTTTGTGATTTTTTCTAAATGTACTTACTGTCATTTTTGATGGATATAATGTGTCTTTTCTATATATATATATATAAAAAAAAACATTCATTTCTAAACCAATAAATCAGTATTTTGGTAATTTTATGGTCAAGTCACGAGATTCCTGGGAAATAAAATCTCTTGTATGTCTTTTTATTGTTTATTTCTCTATACTGCACAGACTGCTGCAAAAACAAAAACACACTGAAATAAAAAATGTTTTGCAAAATTCTTGCCAACAATTTATTTGGGTTAAATTTAGACAAATAAATTAAACGTATTAATGTTCAACTTAATTTGTTTGTTTAAATTTAGTTAAAAAAATGGTTTGCAACCACTTAACTTAAAAAAAAAAAATGTAAATCCAATAAATCTTTTTTGTGGAAAAAACAAAAAGCCTATATACTTACCCAAATGTCACGATACCCTAAATTTAGGCCATGTCACTATACCAGCTGAAGTATCACGATCCCAATAGTATCACGATACTGTATTAATTCATAACTCAAATATACAAAATAAAGCCAACTGTCAGAAATATTATAATACTTAAATTTAATTCAGAATTCCCTTATTATTGAAAACCTATTGTTTATTATTTGTACAGGAATTCTCCGTTTTTTTATATGTACTGTGACTGTTTTGTTGTTATTGCAATAAGTAAATAAATAAATAAATCATTGACTATTGATCGGTCATGACTGATTCCACACGTTTTGCAGCCTTAATGTAGATGTATGTAATTAATGTACTTTTAAAATAAAGAAATAAAAGAAAAATGGTCTATTGATGGTCTATTGATTATTTGCCTGTACAAATGTGTAAGCATTTTTGTGACTTTTCCACATGCAACATTAACTATTTTAGAACCGTTAATGACGATACTATGTTTACAAACTACAAAGGCACTGCCAGTATTTTGGAGCCATAGTATCGCGGTAGTAAATCGCGGCATAGTATACCAGTAAACCGTGCAACTCTACCATCAGCTGAATTGAAACTAACTTTGGTGCAGCACGTCCTTATCTGCGCTAGGGAACCATTATTGCTGTAACACATACATTTTAGCTATAGCAGGACCATATTTGAGATACTACCTGCTAGAAGCGGCTGACATGCAGGTTTAATTGAGGCCAAGAATAGTGTTTAGACCGACAATATGGAAGCTTCTATCCAATCTCACATACAAGCTGGCAAAAGAAGAAAAAAAAACTGTTAACATCTGGTGTTCCCAAAAGAGGGGTCAGGTTTACTGTCAAAAATAAACCAAATGAAAACTTTAGATCTGCTGTACAAATTGTTAAACTGTTATGCTGCCAATAAAATAGTCCCGATTTCACAACACGTGTCAGGCTGTATGTATTCTAGTCTCTGAATTTTGCATAATCTTTTCTCAGCAAAAGATATAATCAAACACATTAAGAAAATCAGCACATAGAGAGGTTAAACAGAAAGGTTAAATGCTCCTTTAGAGGTGTGAACGCCACAATCAATAGACGCCCAGTCAGCGTGTTGAAAACATGGACATCATCTACTACATGAAAGATCTGAGAAAACAGACTTGCCAATAAATAAAGTTAATCTGCAAAAACTCTCAGAACAACATTGAGGGTGCCCTTGAATACAGAGACGGAAAGAGAGTGAGCTATGTAGTCTGCCATCAATAGTGACGAAACTTGTCTTGTTTGCTTATTTGGGTCAAAACTATTAATATCCAACATGGGCTTCAGGCTGTCGGTTTGACCCTTCTGTCGGACAACATCAATCCAAAGGTTTTCTCTGAAGCTGCACCAGCCCAGACAGAGGGCCTCAAGTGGGATGGGGAACCCAGGGATGAGGCTCTCAGACGCTCTCTAAACGAGGGTTATTCTCTCTCTCTCACTCACATTTTACTCATCCTCAAGTGGTTCCAAATCTTTATGAGTTTCTTTTAAACACAAAAGAAGATAATATGGATAAAGCTGTAAACCGGTAACCATTGACATCCATAAAAGGGAAAACAAATACTATGAAAGTCAATGGTTACCAGTTTTTAACCAAAATATCATCTTTTCTGTTCAATAGGACAAAAAACTTAAACAGACATGCAACAAGCGGGTGAGTAAATAATGACAGAATTTTCAGTTTTGGGTGAATTGTCCCTTTAACTTCCAAAACACTGTGGGAATGCCACACAGCTTATGATTTCTGGAATAATACATGCACTCCTAATGCGTAATATTTAATAATGTTGACCATATTTGTGTACAAAAGGTGAGGCTGTTACTTTGTGTATGGAAATAAAGGTACATCTGGCATTTTGTCTCATGCTCCAACTCAAGCTACTGTCAAACTATGCATTTCTAATAGACAAAACTTGTAATATTATTAATTTTAGATATGCAGTGCCACTAAATCAGGAGTTGGTTCCAGAAACATCTGCAGAGCCTAGTGGCAACAGTACTCTCAAATGTTAGTATGGAGCCCTTGTGTGTCACATCCTTTTAATTCACATAAAAATTTGCCTATTTCTATCTATTCACATGTAAAATCAGTGCTTTTTTATCTTATAGACAACATATAAAATAAAATAAAAATTATACTGTAACAACAAAATAATGCATTCACATCGCTTTAAAAGCCAATTGTCTTATTGTAAACATCCTATGTCATACATCATTGAAAATCTTATTTATTCAGCGTTTGCAGGTGATGTATAAATCTCAATTAAAAAATACATTTATGTCTGGTTTAGTGTGATTCATGGTTACAAATGTAAACTTGAGGTATAGTGGCATATCGATATACAGTCTCTATGTACAACACAGCATAGCTCGGCGGCTATCGTTCAAAACAATGGGCTTAGCTTACCTTATACCTGACAAGAAGGCGAAGACTTTTCGTGAGACGATACAAATAACGATGGCGTCATCAAACTCCAGAGAATCCAGCACAGAGAGCAAGAAGTTCCCAGATTGTGAAGGATTCTTGTAGTGGAAGTCTTTCAACACAACATTATGTCATAAACAGCAACTATTAACTTTGTGCACGTAAAGTAGGGCTATCAATGACATATCACGTGTTTACTTTTTTTCCTCACCAAACGTGCATTCATCTCGAAAGACTTGTGTTTTGAGGGTTGCTTTATATCCACTGTATTTATATACTAAAAGGAGATTGAGGCTTTGTGTTTGCCGACCAGCTGAGGTGTTTCAGTCCAGTCCTCAGACAGTGGCAGACGCGTTTATCCGCTTTTCTGTGCGTTGGTCGGGAAACGTCGACATGTTTTGTAAACGGCTTTGTTTGTTATACGTGGTATTTTGTGGAGATTCTTTCTGGTATATTCAGTGTAAGGACGGTAATCTATTAAAGTGGTTCATCAATTCTAGATACTTTTGTCTCTCTCGATTCTCCAAACAGGCTAAATACGTGTTTCCGTGTGTTTTTTTGATCAAACAAAGACGAACTAGGTTACGCAACAACGACATAATCAAACCATTGCTCCATTTTACCTTGCAAAGGTTTGATTGGTCAATCAATCAACAGCTTTTGTCCCAGTAAATATTGGAAGTCAGTTTGAGTTCAAAAGCTCATGCTGAGAAATAATCTGAAAGTGGTAACTTGGAAAAGCAAGCAATAAAAATCTATTTTTCTGACTTCTGACTTATTCCACGGTAACAGTGGTGGATTTAGGCATGGGCAATTGCCCATGGAGACCACCTCCCCACCCCCATAAAGTAACTACATTTTGACAGTTTTTTTTGCAAGTTTAGGCTATAGACTAAACTTTCTTTGCTGGACAACAATAGCAAAGTTAGCCTATATATCAAAACTGCACGCAAATTCACAATAACATTAAAAACATTCAGAACTTTTAGTCTTCCATGGTATTTTTTCAAGGATGTCAGTACCTGCATTCATTGAAATATATCAGGCCCATAGCCAGCCTGGTGAAATGGCTGGTTCTTTTTATTCTCAAAAAGTGGACCTTTTTGCAGTTATACGCCTCATTTTCTATTCAGTTATGAGATTTAAATACTGCATTTTTTCTGCTGGATTAGCTTGTCGGATGGTCATCATTAACACACTTTATTTATTTCCTAAAGATTTAGAATGAAGAAATATGAAAAAATACTCATTTTTAAAATACTATTTTATTGCTTCATATATCATTAGAAAAAATAGGAATCTGTTAAAGTTTTAAATTAAAAACTCTGACCTATTGTAATTTATTAGGCAAATAACAAACTGGTCAGCACCTTCAACTGTCCTCAGTCAGAATTTGGCCATTTGAATAAAAAAAAAACTATTAAAACATAATAATAATAATATATAGAGCTTATTTTTTTCTAGCCTCTTTTGTAAAAAAAGAAAAAAAAAAGAAAGTACATTTGAAAATTCATGGATAATAACAATAGTCAAAATATATTCAAATGAATTTCATATGGTACACTTTTGGTGCTTCACACCTTTTTATTGGTCATTATTGTTTCAAGAATAAGCTCCAATATTTCTAATAAAAGTTACTTGTAAAATGCTTTCTTTATTTAAAAACAATACAGTAGCGAAAGATGACTTCACTTACGTCAGATTATTACATTTAAATATTTGTTAGCATTGGTCAAAACTGATAAGCTATGCCGAATGGGTAGCCAACAGAGCATTCTGCTTGGTCTTAAAGCCTATTTTTCTATGGGTTATTCATTCATTCATTTTCTTTTCGGCTTAGTCCCTTTATTAATCTGGGGTCGCCACAGCGTAATGAACCGCCAACTTATCCAGCATATGTTTTACGCAGCGGATGCCCTTCCAGCTGCAACCCATCACTGGGAAACATCCACACACACTCATTCACACACATACACTACGGACAATTTAGCTTACCCAATTCACCTATACTCTCACAGTGGCGCAGTGGGTAGCATGTTTGCCTCACAGCAAGAAGGTCGCTGGTTCGAGCCTCAGTCAGTTGGCGTTTCTGTGTGGAGTTTGCATGTTCTCCCTGTGTTGGCGTGGGTTTCCTCCGGGTGCTCCGGTTTCCCCCACAAGTCCAAAGACATGCGGTACAGGTGAATTGGGTAGACTAAATTGTCCGTAGTTTATGAGTGTGAATGGGTGTGTGTGGATGTTTCCCAGAGATGGGTTGCAGCTGGAAGGGCATCCGCTGCGTAAAACATATGCTGGATAAGTTGGCGGTTCATTCCGCTGTGGCGACCCCAGATTAATAAAGGGAATGAAAATGAATGAATGAATTCACCTATAGCGCATGGCTTTGGCTTTTTGGACTTTGGAGGAAACCCACGCCAACACGGGGAGAACATGCAAACTCCACACAAAAATGCCAACTGACCCAGCCGAGGCTTGAACCAGCGACCTTCTTGCTGTGAGGCGATTGTGCAACCCACTGCGCCACCATGCAGCCTCTATGGGTTATTTTCAATATTTATGATGGCATAGCAGTCAAAATAGGACACATGAGCTCATGTATAGGACAAATCCTGGACCTTTGTCAGTCAGGGGTGGGTCTTCTGAACCACCTGAACCCCTCCTGGCTACAGGCCTGTATATATTCTGTGTGTGTTCAAAAGAAAAAAGAAGTTCATCAAAGTTTAGAACTACACACATTGTTTACAAATTGGCTTCATTCACTCAGTTCACTCACTCACTGAAACATTGAAACAGTAACAGTGAACTTTACTTGACAGAAAACATATACTGACCCGACGTGTGATATGTAGGAAGCAAAACATTGAAATGTCCTTTATGGTTTGTCAGTAACACGAGCATACAACTTAAAAATGACTCTACACTGCAAGGGAATATCCACAACAGAATCAAACACAAAGCATCGAAATATAAAGAAATGTTTCTGCTTTGGGTTTTAAAGAAATGCAAATCAAAAATGTTATCAGATTTAGGCACTATAAAAGGGCTACACTAATGGTTTAGAATAGCAGAGGTATGTTTACTAACAATACAGTAACTAATTTAAAGTGGTCCAGAAAACTTTCGAGTTTGATGGCTGGCAACATTTATTATCCATTAACTCTTGACATAAGAATGACCCACACACACCGAAGGTCAAAATGACACTGTCAACAGGATTCCACATTAGCAACCAATTATTTCCCTGTCTCGGGCAACTGGAAGTATATTCACAGTTTCTTTCTACCGCTAACAAGCATTATGCAGTACTAAATCCATGTATTTGAACTGTAAAAACTGTTAATCATTCCCTTTCAGACACTTTTTTTTTTCTGGGCCACGTTATAAAACATGGGCTGTGGTTGAGAGACAAACGTACACCCTTTTAGTTACATCAATAGTATAAATTGTACATAAAAACAGTTGAGATCAACATCTTATTTCATAACAGAATTATGTATTTATTGAACATAAATACAAATGTCTATATTTTCATATGTACTGTCGTAGTTGCCGACCTTCTCGTCAATTAGACACTATCAGACTGGAGGTTTTGGAAACCAGAAAATAGACTTTTTTCAACATGATAAAGCCGAGAGAGTGCAGAGCAGCCCTTCAGGACAACCTGAAGTCTCCCCTAGACAATCTGCCTCGTATGTGTTCATGGTGCTGCTTTATACAGATTTTAGTGGCACACCTCTGTGCTTCTGTGACCACCTTAGGAAGTCTTTACTGAAAGGTCATGTATATGTTTAGTGGTCATGTTATTCTTGGCTCTCAGCCCACTAGCTAAGGTCTACGTAAGCAACTGTTTTCACAGCAGAGATGTCACTTCATAGATGCAAGTGTTTACATACATTTTCATGATGGTACATTAACTTAATAATATGTCATACACTCTCCTGACACATATACAGTTTCATATGAGTATTTAACATATAAAATCAGTGCTTTACATATTCAGTTATTCTACATAATCTCATATCTGCTTTACTCGTCTTACACAAACCCAGTTTTAGCCTGGCTCACGTTTACTGCATACCTTTTGAGAATACTTTTAGAGAATAAAAAATCTTCATCAGTACCAACATTTTGAAGTGTATAACAATATAAGACAGCAATTGTTGTTATACAACTATTGTTGTTATAGTCTATGTTTTGAAACATCAGTTTTTACTACGTTTGCAACAAAAACAAAATTCTTACCTTATTTTTTAGCACATTCAAGACAACGAAAATGTGGAGAATGTCAAATTGCCTACAGATGTTTGTATAAATTCAGAAAAACTTAAAAAATAAAGGTTGTTCATTTCTGTAATGGTGCCTGCTGTTGGTGTTTAAGTGTGCTTTGAATGACATTTATGTTTTTGAATGAGAATTGTTGTCAGTGGTTTGGTGAAACAAGCTTATTTTGAGATTATATTAACTTTTGTGTTGGTCTGAGTGAGGTTTGGAGATGAGCTGAACTAGGCAAACCTTTTTTTGCAATTACAAATTCTGGATGAGGTTCATCTATGTTCATACACTGTAAAACCTGATAAGGTAAGTTAACTCAAACTGTTTGCGGAAACCGATTGCGGCAAACCATTTTTCAAAAGTTCACACTTAGCTGATGATTGGTTATAAAGCTTGTTTGGCATGCTGTCCCGGGAGAGAGCCCTGAGCTCATAGGTCCTCGAGGCCAGGGCTCCCTCCCGATTGCAAGGCGAGAGGGGAGTTTGAGCTCAGGTAGATCTCGAGAACTCCCCTGCTGTAGTAGCTAATGAACAGATAGTGATTGCTCTTAAGATGACTACTTAAGAGGAGCATGTCTATGATGCCGATTTGGATTAGTCAATTAACTTAAGTTGCATGTTTTTTGGACGGTGGGAGGAAACCGGGGAACCCGGTGGAAACCCATGTGAGCACGGGGAGAACGTGTAAACTCCACACAGAAATGTCAGCTGGCTTGGTAAGGACTAGAACCAGTGACGTTCTTGCTGTGAGGCAACAGTGCCACCATGCCACCCATCTAGGAAAGGAGGAGTAGGGGTGGAAGGGGGGATTCTTCAAAATAAAGATGGCTGTGATATGAAACTTAGGGTATTTATAGTGGCTTAGGAATCGTCTGATTGGTGAATCATGAATTGGATAATGCAGCACCAGCCGCAGCAATCATAAGCACGCGATCCTCTCGAAATTAGTTTAGAAATAAACTTCACAAGTTTTAAAACTAAATTATTTGAGTACTGTAAGCTCTTTTTCATTAAGTCAAAGAAAGCTTTTTTAAAATGATAAGTTAAACTAACTCGTTTCATTTAGTGATTTTCACTGTTAGGTTTTACAGTGAAGATTACATTACATTTCATTATTAAGCTACATGTTCATCATGTATCTGTACATCTTAATACAAATATTTTTCATCTAAATCTGAAAATTTTCGTCTTGTGATGAAACTGGGTTAACGGTTTTAGCCAGATTATCCTTAACCTTAGTTTGCCACCAGTGGGAGACGACAATGCCGTCAGTCCAGGAGTCTGACATTTACAGTACGTCTTTTCACCTGGCACCAAGTCTTTTCCAATGAATAATATCATTCTTAAAGGAAAGGTATTATGATGATTTATGTGTCTGTTCATTGTTGCATTAATTGATTGTTCGATTTAATAAATAATAACTAAAACAAACTATTGATTTTGCTGCTTCCCAAGAAAGAAAATGAACAGGATCAGTAGATTTATTTTTTGTTATTATTATTATTATTATATATGAGCACTCTATGTTTTCTATTGATTGATATTGAGTGTCTTTTATTGAAATGCATTTCATTTGGTTGAATGAACTTATGCACGGGTTTGGTCTCAGCATTGATGGATGTTAGGAGACTCGTGTGAAAGGCTTGTTGTGTTTGTTCCAGACAGTTTAACCAGCCTTGTTCTGCCAGCTGGGATATACAAACACACGTCTGGAAAGCAATTGGTGTCAAAAGTGAATGCGATTGTGTCAAAACGCACAGTTTTGCTATGTCTATGTATCAACATCCACAACCACCAATGGAAGTGCTGAATTTGAGACTATATTTGTATGCTTTATCACAATCAGCCTGCATTCTTGAATTTACATCATTTTTCCAAAAAAAAACACACAAAATGACAAATTTTCAATATAAAAAGTAATTGTGGACTGGATTTTTAAACCTTTTATCACAGTCCTGGACATGTGAAACAACATTGCCTTAGATGCATTGTTTTTGATTTTAATTTTTTTCTCCCTAATTTACTGTTCCTGGCTGTTTTTGCCCCATTGACTTCCATTATATTGATTGCAAACATGACACCATATAATCATGCATTTTTGATTGTTGGTGGTTTTCCCTATTGGGAAGAGGTAAAGTTTGTAATTTTTACTGTTGATCATCAGTTGGCGCCATTAAACCTTTAGAGAGACCTGTGCAAAAAAAAAAAAAAAAAAAAAAAAAAAAAAAAAAAAAAAGGAGATTTTATATGGAGTATAACAGCAAATTAAAGTGTGTCTATGTGTGAGAGTGTCCTTTACGCACTTAAGTAAAATAAAAACAAAGACTGTATTTATGCACCATCAAATGTGGTTATAATGGAAGTTAATGGGGCAGAAACAGCCACCAACAGTAAATTAGAAAAGATTTCAATCAAACAATGCATCGAAGCCAGTGTTGTTACTAATCATTCGCATGTCCAAGACTGTGACAAAAGATTTTAAAAAATCCAGTCCACAATTACTTTTTATATTGAAAATACGTCAATGACATCACCAAATCAGTAACATCATTTGTAAATTTGGCAATGAGAGATTTAAAATCCTGTAATTTTCTAAATTGATTAGTTTTGATCAGGACTGAGGTTGATAAACAGATTTATGCAAAAAAAAAAAAATATATATATATATATATATATATTTATCTGATGCAATTTTACAGCAGTGTAACTCAGTGGATGTTTTCATCCCTAACATAACAAAGGGGTAGTAAATTTGAACAGTGCACAAGAGGTAATAGCCTTCCATACATAATACAGTTATACATACACACCTGTCTGTAGATATTTCATAATTTGGGACCATCGATCATCCCTGTTTTAAGATGACTTTTAATATGTCCTTCATATTTAAACTTATTATTGGTTCAAATTCACAGATTTGTATGGAGTGCATTAGTGTTCTTTTGAAGTGGTCGTTAAATCAGTAATAACAGTATATCTTCAGATGATGGAAAAAGAGATCTCACTATCGAAAGATTTTCTTAGAGCTATGAATGTTTAAGGACAGTGGCTTTTTAAAAAATAAATATTTATAAGGCTTTTGGCACTTATAGCCTTCCATACACATGAACCACAGCAGTGCTTCCCCTTTAAATGGTTACAAGAATCCTTTTAAAGTATGAGATCTCAGTGTCGAGAGATTTTCTCAGAGCCATATTTCTTTTTGACAAATATATCCTTTAAATTTAGTCAATATTCACTGCTAAAAAATGCTGGGTTCCACACAATTCCTTCAGGTTGCCCCAACACCAAGTTAACGTAATTGTTTTTACAAATTTAAGTAGATTGAACATAAAACAATTAATTTGTCCCCACTTAGGTACAATTAAGTAAAAAATTAACAATTGAGTTGTTTCAACTAACTTTAAATAAGTAGTTTGAACAAGCAGTAAAAGCCAATTCGATGGTCCTAAATTATGGAATATCTACACACAGGTATGCGTGTACATATGTATTATGTATGGAAGGCTATTAGTGCCAAAACTTCAAACTGAAGATGTGAAATGTAATAGTGCAGACAAATAAAGCTTGAATGTCGTGAAGCAGGGGTGTCAAACCAAGTTCCTGGAGGGCTCCAGCCCTGCACAGTTTAGTTCCAACCCTGCTTTAATACACTTACCTGGAGGTTTAAAACAAGCCTGAAGGACTCAATCAGTTTGATCAGGTGTATTTAATTAGAGTTAAACTGTGCAGAGTTGTGGCCCTCCAGGAAGTTCGACACTTGTGTCGTAAAGCAAGTGACAAAGCAGCAACATTTTTTTAAGTATGTGTAGATTCAGCTTGATCACAAAGCAACAATTAAAAAAAAATATTATTTTTAATGTGTTTTGTCATTCATGATTATTACTTTTATATAATTTAGCAGACTAAAATGTTACTATACATTACAAAAAGTAAGCATGAAACTTACTGTAAATAGGCAAACTCTGCAAAAAGAGACATTTAACTTTGCACACTCCAATCAAGCATCCCAGATTATGTTATCAAGTCATATCAACAATATACTATATATCTTTGCCTATTTTACAACTAACTGAAAATATATTGGTGTTTTTTTATTGATTTAACAATATCTTCAAAATGAGTTTTATTTGTCACCATAATGCACTCCATTCAGATCTGTGGATTTTGAACCAATTAGATATAAGCTTAGATATGGAGGAAATACAAAAAAAAGGTCATCTTAAACAGGGGTGATTATTGGTACCAAATTATGAAATATCATCACTCAAAGTCTGTTTGTATTCAAACCCATGTTGAACTAAAACCTAAATTTATCAATGGCTTTTAACATTCCTTGAGTTTCATCAGCATTTGACGTCAACTGATTTTTCATTAAGTTTTTGTAAAGCACTTTGATTCACATCACTTTTTTAAAATTGTGCTATACTGTGTAACTAAACTTGTATTGCATTGTATTGTATTTGTCTGTTCATCATCTAATCGTATGTGTATCCTAGAACAGTGTTTCCCAACCCTGTTCCTGAAGGCACACATACAGTAAAATTTTCAACCTTTTCCTTTTCAAACACACCTGAATCAAATCATCAGGACATAAGAAGAGACTCCAGTCTAAACCTGAAATGAATGGGTCAGATAAGGGAGATATCAAAAATATGTACTGTTGGTGTGCCTTTAGGAACAGGGTTGGGAAACACTGTCCTAGAAAGAGAGTAATTCTTTGTAGTCCATTAGTGCTTGTTTTTGCACACAGCAGCTGAAATAAAGAAGGATCAGGTGTTTAAAGCATCGGTGGATGTGTGGAGAGAGAGAGAGAGAAATGCATTTGATCTGAGTGATAAAGCGCTCTGTCAGAGCTGTCACGTGTGTGTGTGTGTGTGTGTGTGTGTGTGTGTGTGTGTGTGTGTGTGTGTGTGTGTGTGTCCTGCATGGACGATGAGGACGCGCTTTCACTCAAACGCTATAGGTCACAGCACTTGACCACTCACTACTGCTTATTCACACAAATAACCAGGTACTCTCATCTTACCTATATAGTAAATGGCTGGAAAATATACAGTACTAAGTATTTTGCACAGTACTGCACATATATACTGTATTTTTAATTTATAGGCTCTTAATGAAGACACAAACAGGAAATAAAATAAAAAGTAAAGCAATTTAGTTCCAAAAATTGAATACATATTTCCTATAAGCAAAAGTCTTAGTTTATTTGGACCTGATGTGATGCTTCAAAATATGCGTTAAAACAGGGTGATGCAGGGTTCCACACAACTCATTCATGCTGTCCCAACACAAATCAATTAAGTTAACGTAAAAACATTTAAGTGGATTGAACAAAAAACAATTAAGTAGTCCCCAAATAAATCTCAAGAAGCTCATTTAAAAAGCAGCAAAAATCATTCTTTGAGTGTACTGCCTCTATAATATTAAGGTCTGGACTCTATGGAGGCCATTTCATGACTGTCAGTGTTTTATCACACCTGTTTTTTTCCCTCTAAATAGGATTTCAGTGGATCAGCATACAGTGAAACAAATATGATTTCACTGCATTAGACAAAGTCACAATTAGGGGAACACTCAAAAAATTACTTTTGCTGCTTGATCAAACTACTTTTTAATAGTAGTTAAACAAACACAATTCTTAATTGTTTTATTTTCAATTCATTTAAATTTGTAAAAAAAAAAAAAAAAATTAAGTTAACTTAATCGATAGGTGTTGGGAAAACATGAAGGAATTGTGTGGAACCCTGCATTTTTTTACAGTGAAAAAGTTTGCTACATCAGAAGGGGGGAAAATTTTTATAAATAAATAAATTCCAATATAAAGGCGATAACTACAACAAAGTCCCTGACAGCATTTCAAAGATCAAGCAAGTATGTTTCGATTAATGCCCAGGTTTGTTGGAAAATATCTGATTTCAACTGCAAATCTGCAGTCATTTTCTCAAAAAAAATAAAATAAAAAATAAATATATATATATATCTTCATCCAGTTCACTGTAATTATCTTCTTAGCTGTTATTAATAATATATGTAGTGCATATAGGTGAGACTTACTGAACTGATCAGGGGGGAAACCATCAAGCAAAAAAAAACACTGGGTGCATGTCGTATCCTAAAACTATAGTAATCTCTCTTTTAACCTCCTGCCAATACACTTGTATTTTGGGACATTCCCAAAATATGTGAACATAGTCTCCCACTTCTCCAAAATCTCTCCAGCATTGTGATAAATGTATTACTATCGAATTTGGCGATCACTAATGGGACTCTGAAGAACCTAATCTTCATCTTCCAGTCGAACTCCTTCCATATTTGACTGCTTCTACCCTTATGACAATTTGTGCATATTTGTTCCCACATTTCATCCTTTATTGCAGAGTTTAACTCTAATTACCAATTTCTTTTGATATATTGATTTGATATTTTAATTGATATTTAAGTTATATAATTCCTAAATGTGGCATTTTATCACTCGTTTCTGATGTGATACTGCAAAATATGCATTAAAAGAGGTTGACGGAAACAGCTAATGATTTTATATGATAAAGGAAAACCAATTCAAACATTATTTCTATTCACTGCGCTACTTTTCTATTGTTTTTTCAATCTCTGTTTTAAAGTATGGCATCCGAAACACCTAGGGCTGCGCTTATCAACACTTTTCTGATAAGAAAGCAGTTATAAAGCCACAATGCAGAAATATGATTAAGATGGTTTTAATACAGTGTCACGTTGAGAAGCGGCGTCATAAATCAAACAGTGACATGTTGTCCGGCCTCTCGCTTCACAATACTCAAGCGGCAGCTGTCTAACAGTTGATCAATAGACAGTCTGATGGTCTGAATTACAAACGCCCCGTTTACAACACTATCCGTGGAGCCGAGGTCTGCGTTAATCTTTATTAAACATGAAATTTACATATTTTTCACTACAAACTAAACAAAAAGTCAGTCTGTGATATTCTAAGCGGTTTACACTAGAAAATCTGATGTGTAAGCAAAACAAGCAAGCAGATCTACTAAATAAAACGGTTTCATGGATTCCTGCATGTAAACTTTTGACTGTACTTTTGTTGCAAGCACACATTGGCTACAGTCGATGTGCTCGGCCTGTGTTGTACTCTATTAAGTCTAGTTTGTGCAGCAGATGTGGATCGATATCTTTCTTGATCTGATCAATAGAGCACAGCTTAAAGGCAAGACATGAATGAATGCAGGTGAGGCTGTTGGATCATGGCTGACCTGACGAAAGACGTCTATCTATGAGACTGACTGACCGCGTTTACATGCACACCAATGCACTTATATCTCAGTTTGTTTATTTAACTAGTATTTAAAGTTTTGTCTCAGTGTAGCTGTCAGGACTGGTTTATGTTTAAGGCATTTATGACCTCACAGTTTTAGGAAAGCATGTAGGAAAGCATGTAAATGCATTTACATGACCATGTGTAGGGTTAACCTGTGAAGCATAATCAGGTTTTAAAAAAAAGTGCATGTAAAACACTCAGGGGACTGGTATTAAGAATTGAAATTCTGGGCAAGTTATAATAAGGACTAAATAAAAAAAAACCTGATAGTAAAGTGAGGTTTATGATGAAGTAGTAATTGGCTTCTCCAGCATTATTACTCGGAGCATGTACTAGAAAGCAATGAAAACTGTAAAAATGCCAGATTTCATAAAATCAAAGCAGCACTGTGAAACCAGCATCATCAAATCTGCATAAATTAGGGAAATAAGAATGGACTGGGAGGTAATTTTAATTGACAAAATCTTCACAGCCCTGAATGGACATAAAAAGACAGGGTTTGTGACAAACCATGTGGGACTAACATTCAGAGGTTTATATTGACAATAAAGAGCTACAGAAGACCTGTTAACTTGGAGAACTTTGGAAAAGATTCAAATCTGCAAAATTAAGTACAACAGAGTGAAGGTTTAGTTTTATTTCTGCAGGCTTCTGCACAGTATAATAAATATGAGTCAAGGAAAAGGCATTGCTACAAATATCTAATAAGACTAAGGAGATGCTTTATACCCCGCAAAACCATGTGCTGGCTCTCATTCCTGCAGCTTTTGTTTTTCATCCTTTTGGATCTACGCACCGGACTCACTTCAGTCATTATTTACTAACTAACTAACTAACCTAAATGTATTAGAGAAAGATAATTATGAAAGAATTTATGTTACAAATTAGGCAAATGATAAAAAAAAAAAAAAGTATTAAACAAGTATAGAGAAAACCAGATTAAACATAAGTAAATGATTAATTAAAAACTTAATTTTTTAAAAATAAAAATGCATTAGAACTATTAAAAAATAAAACCAAATTAAACTAATTACAATCAAAGATAATTATAAATATATACACACATTTAGAAACTAAACAATTCTTTACAAAACTTTTTAAAACATCTGGAGGTATTTCTGAGGTAATTAAAGAATTGTTTTATCTGACACTACAAACGGTAAAATGCAAAAAGCGAGAGAGAAAAAACATCTCAAAGATCAAAACGAGCATATCCATTTTTATTTTAACGAGACATCGGTGGATGTGATTGTCAAGAATTTGAAGTGACTTACATGCAAGTGACGAGCAGCACAAAACACACACTCAAGACATTTGACAGAGAAAGAGACAGAAATGGTTATTCCTGTGAAATCGGAGAGATCTCTGGAAAGAAGGCACGTTTGTTACACTGAACACAGACAATTCATAGAAGCATTGGGTAATATTATAACAACATGTAGAATAAAATAACTCACTTTTGTGCTTTAGGGAGTCCCAAATCCAAACTTCTTACTCTGATGTGCTCCACAAACAAACTGCTGAAAGAAGTGAATAAGGAAAAGTCCGTTCTGTCCACAACCAAGAAGTGTTTCCCTTTAAATCGTCAGCTGAAAAGGTGTAAATTAAAGCACATCAGCTTCTCTCAGAACTCTCACAGAGAGCAGTGATCAGTTTACAGTATCAAACATGCCACCGATGATCAAACCACTCAACCGCTGACATAAAACACAGAGGAAAAGAAAAGAAAATATGTCAAATCAACAAACCAGGGACAGATTTGTGATGCCTTTTTAAAATCTGAGGCAGATATGAGGATGGACGGAACAAAAACACACACTTCCAAAACACTAAAGGTACAGTTCAGCCAAAAATTAACATTTGCTTTTAGTTTACTCTCCCTCAGTTGTGCAAAATGTATGCGACTCCTTTTTAGTCGAATTGAAAGAGATTTTAGGTTTTTGCCGATTCATAAAATGAATCAATGGCTATGGCACTTTGAGGGTCCAAAAAAACTAACATATACAGTCAAACCAAAAATTAATACCCAATAGGGCAGATTTACTTTTAAGAGACATCAACACAACAAAGAGTTTTCAACATTTAAGTGCTCCAGATAATCAGGTCTGTTTATAGAGGCTGTGGATTAATAATGTTAGAAACAATTTTCAGTTTCTTGTACAGACCAAACATTCGCAGGAGTCAGATTTTACTTTTCATGTATTTTTTTTTACCCCCAAAAGCACTGTTTTAAGTAGACTAAAATGTTATGAATCCTCTAGGACTCAAGGGTGCTGAAAAAAAGGTCACCTACATCTTGAATGGCCTTAGGGTGAGTAAATTAACAGTATTTTTTTTTTGTGAACCGTTTGTTCAGCTAAAACTAAAACTGTACTCATTTACTTACCCACATGTCATTTTAAACATGTGTGCCTTTCATTTCTGTACATAAAAGATGAGGTGAAAAGGGCTTTGTATGTTTGTCTCCAAAACAAAGAAGGACAAAGTCTACATTATGACAATAGGGTACCAAAGTAAACTGTATATAATATGGCCAAAAGGAGTTGAAACACTCATTTCATTAATTCATTAATAAAAGTGCCAAACCTTTTGAAACAACAAGAGAAATATGATTTCCAAACGCATATATGACTCAATCATCTTCAAAACACAAATGAAAATATTTTAAATCAAATCTAAGAGATTTCAGTCCTTTGATTGACTGTCTTCATCCAAAACTTGGACACTGTGAATGGTCAAAGGCATCAGAAAATTAATTCAAACAAATCAATCCATGTTCAGGAGATTTATGCAGTTATTCCCATTTAAACATGTACCAGCAAACATAAACAGAAGCTTGAACAATGCATGTGACAACTGAAAACAAAACCTAATTGGTTCTCACACTTCATGCAAGCATGGCAAAATTACAATCCTGTAAATATTGTTTGCTGATCTGTTTATATTAGGAAAAAAAAATAAAATCTAAAACTAAAAGACATCTCAAGCAATCATGTCTTCTCAGAAAACATAAAAAGCATTGATTTATATGAATTATTTTAGCTGTCTTTCATGTTTTGAAAGATTTGGATGGTGACAGAAATCTCTTTTGTGTTTGGAAGATGAATAAATTCTTATGGATTTGGAAGGACATGAGGGTAAGTAAACAATAACATACAATGAACCATCCCTTTTAAGAAAGGAAGCAGAAGAAAAAAATACAAAATGAAGGAAGAGTGGGAATCAGCTGCCACACATTTAGACTTAAATTAAAGGGATAGTTTAACCAAAAAATTATTTTTGGCTATCATTTAGTCATCCTTCACTTTCTCCAAACCTGTTTGAGTTTACTTTTTATTTTTGTTCAGTTAAACACAAAAGGAGATATTTTGAAGAATGTTAGAAAGCTGTAAGCATTAACCCATAATTGTAATAAAAAATAAAAATAAATACTATGGAAGTCAATGGCTACAGGTTTTCAGATTCTTCAAATTATCTTCTTTTGTGTTCAACAGAACAACAAATAAAACTCAAACTGGTTTGGAACAAGTCAAGGACGCGTAATGATGGCATTTTTGGTTGAATTGTCCCTTTAAAGCCAAGACAGCTTCATCAGAACTAAAGTGACATTAACGCTAATATCCGCATGAGGCACGGTAAGGTGCTCCATTTTGATAATGATAAATATCAGTCTCTGTAGATCACAAGGCAGATGTGTCCATTTAGTGCCAAGTTTGTCTTCCCTTCCCGCTTCCCTAAGGGCCCGTTTGAGCACCCATGAGCTCCGGGTAAGACGTCAGTACATGGAGAACATATGGAAGCTTTCAATGCCTCCATCAATCTGCTGATGAACTGAGATTGAACTCCAGGTCTGGGTACATTATTCAGACCAGCGTTGCACTCGTGTCTCCATCCGTCAGCGCAGGAACACCGCAAATGCCAGCTGTGAAAAGCTAACAATCTTGGAAGACCAAAACTAGGAACGCTTATTGTCAGTCTGTTAGTCTTTGACTTGATGGATATTGGACATTTATATTTGGTGTATTTGTTTGGGCTAAATAAAATTTAAAAAAACATACAAACAAACAAAATTAGCATTGCATTGTTTCTTGTATAAAAACTAAATTATGTTTAATCTAAGAACTAAAGAACTAAGATGGTTTAATCAAAAAAAAAATCTAATAAAACATATCAAGGCCATATTTCATCCTAATTTTAAATAGATGCTAAAAAATAACAAGTTATGGTTAAATTATGGAAAATTTTAATATTATTTTAATTATAATATTTATTTATTTATTTATTTTGCTTTTAATCCATGTATATATTGAAAATAAATTACTATAATCTATGAACACCATCTTCAAGTAGTTATACAGCAACAAAGTATTTTTTTATCATCTTATTTTTTATTAAATGTTCTTACTTCTCTTACTATATAGTTTTTTTTAAATAAAAATGTTCAAATGTTGAAATATGACCCAGGCATGTTTTAATGAGACTCATGAGACAGAGAAGACGGACTGTGTGTTTGTGAGACCAAAAACAATCTCACGTTTGTACAACTCAAGTAATGCCGAAACATCTTTTGGTCCCTTTTACACATTCAATTAAATTACACTGAATTAGACTTCAGCTAATGCCATTGCTTTAATGCATTAGCAAAAAAACTCCCTTGAAAAAGAACACACAGATCTGCTTTTAAACTCAGTTCTTGGTTTCGTTAAGGACGATATTAGCCGTCACAAACATTAAACAGAACGTTGCCCACAACACCACAAAGCAAACCCAGAAAGTGTGTCGGAAGGGTGACCGGTGCTTGTTTACAGCATCCCTTCCTAAAACAGGCTCTAAGTGGCGTCGGCTAAAATAAACCAGAAAGGCTGGGATGATGTACTGAATGCCCGTTCCAGCGTATGCTCCAGTGATGCCCACAAGCGACTCCAGATCGTGAGTACAGAAGGCCACGATAATGGGTGGCACCAGAGTAATGAGCGGGAAAACAACACGGTCCACCACCCAAGGGTATGTGCCACCATCCCGATGGAAAAGAGTCTTCCAGTTGTTGCGTAGTGTGACGGCTATTATGGGAAAGTTGGTGCTAATTGTGAAAACAGGAAAGAGGCCTAGGAAGTAGCGCAGCACTGGGACGCCCAGAACGTCGCAGTTGTCAGTGAAGTTTAAAGTGTACATGTCGCGCAGAAGAGAACTGTCGAAGCAGAATATGGCTGTGAGCGAGAGCAGGGCGTAGAAGCACAGGATCAGGATATAGTCGGCCATGACCAGGATGCTCATTCGCTGCTTGTTGGAGATGGGCGTCACGAGCGAAGGCAGAGAGTGCTGGCACATGAACGAGTAAACGCAGACCCCGAAGAGGTTTGGCACTCCTGAGATCTGAGCCATGGACGGCTGGCCCTCGCCGTGACCCTTGCCGATGCGGATCAACGCCAAGATGATCATCATGGTGAACGCTGAAAGAGAAACAGAGAGGGAAAGGCATTGAAACAGTTATATATGAAATAAAAAAGCATATGAGGGCATTGTGAGGGCTTCAAAATGACTTAATCTAAAGTGTTAGTTCACCCCCCCAAAACAACAATTACGTTATTAATAATTTATTATCATGTACTTTCAATCCACTGAGACCTTCATTTATCTGCTGAACACAAACTAAAATATGTTAGAGGAAATCCGAGAGCTCCCTCATTCTCCACACACAGCAATGGTCTCAAGGCTAGGCATGGGATAATGACCGGTTTCAAGGTTTACCATGGTCTTTTGTTTTTTTTTTGTTTTTTTTTTTTACAAATATTTTATTTATTTTTAGGGCAACAGTATCTCCAGCAGAAAAGGACAATCCATATCAAAAGCTACTGTTCCAAAATATTTCTTTATGTTTCTTAAAATAAAATATAGTGTTCAATAGGTAAAAAGTTGTTGTTTTTTACCTAGACATTTAAAAAGAACTTATTTTAGAGCAGAAATCACAATACCATGATACTGTGAAACTGTGAAAATTTTATCCAAGGTTATCATACTGTGTTATACCGGTCCATGTCTACTAAAGACATTGGAATGTCAAAACATTTCATGTGACTTCAGTGGTTCAAATGTAAACAAAGTTTTGTAGACCAAAAAATGACTTTGTTTGTCAATGTCTTTCACATCAGGTCCTGGTGTGCATTTACTATGGCCAATGTGATGCATTTCTATTAGAGTCAGCAATGCAAAATGGAAGAATCATAGCAAATGGGCTGTAGTAAATGCGTACCATGATGTGACATCAAAATATATTGGAGAACAAAAGTCATTTTACAGTTTTTTAGTGCACCACTGAAGTCACATGGAATATTTTGACAATGTTATTGATGCTTTTCTAGACTTTGAACATCTCAGACTGTTGCTGTACATGGAGGGTGAGAGAGCTTTTGAATTTCATCTAAAATATCTTAATTTGTGTTTTCTGAAGATGTACAAAGAGCAATGATTAACAAATCTCATATTTGGTTGAACTAACCCTTTAAAAAAATTTTTTTTTGTTATTTGTTATTCTAGTTTTAACTTTGTCATTATAGCAGAATAAATAAAATATCTAAGGGGGTCTTTAAATTGTCTTTTTGTACACTGGACTAAAAGAGCTCCAGTCCATTTTACTGTTATTAAAGTAAGTCATTAAATCAAGCAAAAACTGTTTTGTTCCTCCTACAAAAAAAAAAAAAAAGAAAAGAATTGATGCAATATCAGGCAAGAAAACAATAATATTTTTCATACAACAAATAAATATTTTTTTATATATTTATCTCATGCATTGAGTCAGAAATCTCTCTAAATTTCAAACATTTTATTTTTATTTTTTTAAACATGATGTTGCTTTCCTGAAATCTAAAATCCCCTAGAGTAAAACCTTTAACACATAATACACCAAAACCAAAAAACAAATAAGACTTTTAAAACAATGTTCAGTCTGGAAAATATGCAAATAAATGTAAATTTAATTAGGCAAGACCTCGGTTGCATAGTTATACTTAAAATTTCATTAAAAAAAACTTAGCATAATCAATCACCTAGAGGAATAGGTTAATATCTGTTAGATACCTTTTTTTACCCTATTTACCAGGGATTTCTTGCCTTAATACTGTACATTCATCTCAACCACGAGTTTGCCAAGTTGAGATGATTATTTGTTAACACTGGCTGACAAAAGCCGATTTTGAGGCATATCTGACTCAAATCCTTTTAGTTTCATTTGTAGACAGAATAGCCAAAAAAGCATGAAATCAGATTTTACTAAATCAATTGAAGTCTCACGAGGATGCGACTTAAAATCCAGTTAAATTGGATTTTTGTAGAACCATTTCGGCATCAACTATACGAACAGATATCAAGTTTGTTTCCTATCATCTGGGACGCAACTAGATGTGGCTTTCTGTCCCTTACGTTGTGAGCTGTATGGCTTGCAATGATAGATATGAGTGTTCTGGTCTGTCCACACTGACAGCTTGCTGCTCATAAACAGTGTCCACACTGGAAGCCAATGACGCAACAACTTGAGTCTGTCAACACTGGCATGACACAAAGCTATGATGCATCCAATGTTCACCAAACCCCAGGCCAATCAGCTAAAAGAGCAAACCAAGCTTTAGCAGTTAATTTAGCCATTTTACTTTAACAGATCCAACCGTATAAAAACTAGACTTTGGGTATTTTTTTAATAAACTATTTTACAATACTACATTCTACCTGGAAAGTACTAGGTTTATTATTATAACTAGTGTTACATTTAGCTTTAATTTCAGCATATTTTTGTGCTTTTGTCATGTTTATTTCAGTTAAATACCAACGTCTTTGTAATGCATTACTGCTTACTTTCATCTAAAATTTGGAATGGAGACAGCATAAGAAATTAGAGTCATAGTTCACCCAAAAATGAAACTCACTTACTATTTACTCATTCTCAAGAGATTCAAACCTTTGTAAGAAAGCTGAAAACCTCAAATCCTTAACTTCCATGGTAGGAAAAACAAACACTATGGAAAACATAGTGGAAAACATTTACAAACATTTAAAAAGAATTATATTTAAAACAAGTAAATTGTGAGTAAATAATGATTATCCCTTGAAGTTCATTTTCTAAAAACAATTGACAGTTTAATTACAGTCAGTCAGTCTTAAAAATAGTGTACATTTCTTGAACCATCTAAAACTAATTGTAAAGACAATATTAATGCAAATATGTGCCAGTGGAGATACATTAATAAAATTGACCTGTGATTCAGCTCTTTCCAGCTCTTTTGCACACAGAAACAGCAACAGGTCAAAATCAGGGCAAAGGTCTTTTATTAACCCTGTTTATTAATAAGTCTGCAAACTCCAATCTATTTACTTTACTTAAGCACTTTGGTATTTCTATAACATTAAATTTACAGAGGGGAAAACACATTCTGTATTTCTAATTTGATCACTGTTGCAATCAATACTGAACAAGATGAGATTGTTAAGGATCTAATGGGTTGCTGGAAAATGCTGAGCCGGTGAGAGCAGCCCAATAACTCCTCTAGGTGATGTTTCCTGCATGGACAACCAAGCAGATTGAGGAAAACGGGTGATAAAAACTCCAAAAACAACCTTCTCCATTTGTAAGTTTGTTAAAGCGTAATGATGCTAATTGAAGTCTTCACTAAAAAAAAATGAAGTAAAAAGGAAACAATATGCTTACAAAAGCTTAATGCTGCTAATGGAAATGACAGTAATTTGACGATATGGTACATAAAATATACTAAAAGAAAAATTGAATAATAAAATTAAATTCAATAAAATAAAATAAAATAAAATTGTGGAAATGGAAAAATAGATGCTAGCCTTTCCATTCAAAGGGAAAATGGATTGTGTTCTTCCATGTATGTGAGAGTCCAATTGACGTGCAATTAATTGGCGGTGCACGTGACAGCAGTTCTGACCCAAAGGTCTCCATTACCATTAAAGGTGTCCACACACATGCTCATTCAGTGCTTGAAAAAGATGCATTCGTCCTGGCAGAAGTAAAACATTCTGGCTGTAAACAAGGGCCAGAGTGCATGTCACGCTAATCTCAGTCTATTAATCAAGGCCAGGTTGCATGTAAGGAGAATAAATAATTCACTACTTTAAAAAGAACAAACAACAATCACAGTGATTTTGCCGTACAAGGATATACGTCTCTGGAGTGAACGCCTCCTCCCTGACAATGAGATTTGAAGAAACTACAGATAACTAAAACCAAATAATCATTATAAATGACTTTATAAAGATCTTGCAAGTACATGATAAACAAGGTAAAGAGGAAAGAATATCAGTGACAACAGTGCTGCACTCAAACAGTAAAAGTCAGATTTTTTTTTACACCTAAAATGATTCAAAAACACTTCATGGGCCATGGCACAATAATTTATGAGATTATATGCAGAAAAAATATAACAAATAAGGAAAAATAAAATAACTACACATAACATGCACTAACATTCAAAAGTTTGGGGTTGGTAAGATGGGCAAATGCATCGCTAGAAGTAACATATTCATTTGGTTTTGATTTGTATGTGTTTTATTGACTCTGAAAGTGAATGTAGCTATAGACCTTTTTCTTAGAATGCAACATTACCCATTATGCTTTGCATGTATGCGCAAGGAGGATGCTTTGAACTTCAGGTTGGCAGCTGATGCGTATAAAGAGTCACAATCAGACAGCTTTGAAATGATAGTTTTAATCTATTTTACTTGCTTTTAACATCTTTGAACTAATACTGCTGTCGATCAGCGTCTCCTCCTGGACTGATTATTTAAAAAACGCAATCTAATGGGATTGAAAACAACTGCTAAGAGGTATGTTTCCCTCGTTGTCAGACGGCATCTGGTGTCGTTTAAATGAAGCCTCGTCATTGCTAAAGAAAACATTTTCTCTTTCTTTTAAACGCATAACCAACCCAAACAAATGTAATTCTCCAAAATACTGAACTGTCCCACTAACACATTGATTGAATAAGTTTCACAAAAATAACGTGGCATTTTAAATGACAGAAAAACACATATCGTGGTAAATACTACAAAACACAAACTAACTAAATGAAAAATAAACGGCTCCCGATTAGAATCAACATGCAAATCAGGTAGTTTTTTTAAACTGCATGGCTTACATACCTGCTAATTTCATGCCAGTAATATGGTTTGCTCTTTATAATGCAGCGAGGTATTGTGTGTGTGCATTGAAGAGCCGCGGTGTACATTATAACAGCTGACCAGTCGGGAACACTGACGCTGTACTTCAGCATCTGATATGACTTCAGCATCTGATCTGAATTAGGAGAACGTTTTACTCTTACGCTTGAACCTCATCTGACCGAAGTATAAAATTACATACAAGTATATAAATTACAGTTTCGCATCACAAAAACACTCTGTAAGCCACTGAAAACAGTATTGACACCCAGTTGAGAAACACTGCTCTGGCCGATGATTCTTAACGGAAGTTCTAAGGACCCTACCGGAAGGCGCTGGTCACTATGGCGCCCTTGTCTATACTCCTGAACTTTATGAATACCCAAAGACAAGTTTAATCAAAAGATCTCCTATAGTATCTCTTTAAAGAAAAAAAAATAGTCACCTATATGTTGCCTGTCACCTACTATCACCTATATACAGGATGTCCAGATCATGATTACACTGTGAAATCATCTATATATCTATATATATATATACATATCTATATATATATACATATCT
>CAIGQW010055694.1:6312679-6327804 GCA_903798125.1 Danio choprae | reverse complement strand
TATATATATATGGGTGCTATGCCCCATATGGCCCAAAACATGACAGGTGGACAAATCTAAGATTGTTTTTAATAAAACAAATATAAATATGCATATATTAAATAATAAAAAATATTTTTTACTGGTAAAAAAGAAGATTTTTGCCGCCGCTCACGCTCAAAGTGACATCGCATTGATAATGATAAAAAAACGCATTGAATGATAGTTAAAGTAGCTACCCAATAAATGCATCTATAAGATCCACCATTTCTGCTCTATATGCGCACTGTTTCACCTCTGCTTCCGCGTGTGGTGTGAATGTGTGCCAGTGGAGGAGATGCTGTTGCAAAGGTAGCCCACATGCTGCTTATGCAGACTTTGCTAAAATATTTGCATAATATTTCTAATTATGGCATAGCTTTCCACCCAATTAGGCTAATTAAGAAATGACCAAAAATAACTAAAAAAAAAAAACACAAATGCTTGATGACGGCCCAGTCCAAAAATAGGAAATATATTGGCCTGATCCCGCCCACAGCTTGGGTCGGGTCAAGTCTGGTTTGGGTTCGGGCAGGGAATCTAAAAATCTACTCACTTCCATTGTTAAAAAAATAAAAAGTAGCCAAATGTTATGGTTTCTATGACGTTTGTAAAGAAAAACAAAACGCTAATGACTTTTATTTTTTTTAAAAACTAATTTGAGTAATTAAGAATTAAGAATGCAGTAATTGTATTGTATAATTCATTTTAAAAAATGTAATAGAATACTAAGATAATAAAATTCAATATGATTACTGTTACTACAGTAAAACCATGGTAATAATTTATAATTTGTAAAAGACATCGAATGATGAGCGAAACACACTCACTCTACATTGGAGCATACAAAAGCTTGCATAAAATCTGTTCTGTACACAGGAAAATATAAAAATTCTGCACTACCCAGTACAATGATTTAAAACCTGCCTTGCTTAATGTCTACTTCTTTATTCAATCCATTTGATGTTGTTTTTAATACATTTTATCATCTTTCAAAATGAAACACCTTGTTGCTGGGTAAACACCAAGTCAATTTCCATGCTAATTTCATTGGCCGAAATTGTGGTCATCGGGGGCATTCTGACAGATGTGTATATCTTCTTGTGGAAGACTGTAATGCTCCTGAAGCAATATCAGATAACAAATTCAGCAATACTGAGCTCATCTAAACCCAACACTTGACTGAAATGAGATAAGCCAAAAAAGATTAAATGAGAAAATGCAAAAAGTTGAATATAGCTTGACGGAAGAGCAGGACTTACGAGTGAAATGAAACCAACATTCGCTGACATGTCAATGTACTAGACATCAAATCTAGGATAACAAGCATCTGGACAGATAAACTTTGATCAACTTGTGGCATGAGATGGAATTACAGTACAAGGAGTGCACACAGAAAAAGATGCTTGCTGTTTGTTCAAACTCCTTATTTAAACAATTCTTGAGGGTTTTCTTTGTGACAACTTAATTGTGTTATGGTGAATCTATTTAAATTTGTAAAGACTAATAAGTTAACTTAGTTCCTTCATGTTGACCCAACACAAATTAATCTGTGTTTGACCCAGCATTTTTTACAGTGTGATTTCAGAAACCAATGCATAACGCCTGTCTTATTGTGTTGAACGAGTATACTGTAGTTTACAAGGCCAATATGGTTTCATTCATGATGTACTCTCCTAACCTCACACAAAGCGTGGATGACTCTCTAGGGGACATTTGTATCTCTGGGAGAACCCATGTGGTGGCACAGAATGCAGGATTATAACACAACTGAAAGTAACATGCATAGCGGGGATTATATATCCAATCCCTACAGAGCCAGGATCCCAGTGGCATTTGTCTCCAGTACTAATCTTTGTTAGACATTCCAGACAGGATCAACAAAAGGAAAGCAGATATGCTGCTACTACATGAGCTAAGAGAACGAACAGATTTACATCTTACTAATAAAGGAAAATCAGTTCGAACTTTCCAAACCTTGAAAGCTATCCCTGTAACACATTTGTACAAATATAAATATTGTGTACAGACAAAAATTAATAGTCAAATATTAAACTACAATATGCATTTTGTGCTATATACTCGAACTTTGCACAACCCTCTGCCTTCAGATTTAAAATGTAAAAATCGACTAATAAATCAACTAGAGGTCTTCTCGGGTCCTTAAATCTATACCTGGCCAGAATGGACCCCAAATCACTTCTTACCCACACCAGATTTACTTCTTTTTTTTTTATAATTTTTTTAAAGAACAACTTGATGTAATTAGACTGAGACTGTTTCTCCATTTCTTTTACTTGTTTAACATTTATTATTATTTTATAATATTGCATGCTTTATGGATGCTTTTTTCATTGGTGTCTGAACACAATAAACAACTGTAAGATAAATGCAACAGTGAAGATATTTGCTGATAGATACACTACCTGACAAAAGTCTTGTCGTACATCCCAGTTGTAAGAGCAACAAATAATAGCTTGACTTCTAGTTGGTCATTTGGAAATGTGTCAGAAGGTATATTTTTCTGATAAACTATCTGTTGAACTGCATGCCAATCATCACAAATACTGCAGAGAACCTATTGGAACCCACAAGGACCAAAGATTCTCACAGAAATTAGTCAAGTTTGGTGAAGGTTTGGAGTTACATTCAGAGAGATCTGCAGAGTGGATGGCAACATCAACAGCCTGAGGTATCAAGACATTTGTGCTGCCCATTACATTACAAACCACAGAAGAGGGCAAATTCTTCAGCAGGATAGCACTCCTTCTCATATTTCAGCCTCCACATTAAAGTTCCTGAAAGCAAAGAAGGTCAAGGTGCTCCAGGATTGGCCAGTCCAGTCACCAGACATAAAAATTATTAAGCATGTCTGGGGTAAGATGAAGGAGGAGGCATTGAAGATGAATCCAAAGAATCTTGATGAACCCTGGGAGTCCTGCAAGAACGCTTTCTTTGCGATTCCAGATGACTTTATTAATAAGTTATTTGAATCATTGCAGAGATGTATGGATGCAGTCCTCTAAGCTCATGGGAGTCATACACAATATTAATTCTTTTTCCACTGCATCACAACTTTATATTCTATACTGTGCATTTTTTCTGTTAAGTGACAAGACTTTTGTCTAAGCAATGTAAGACCTTGCTGTCCTAATTAAACATTTAAAATTAAAAAAACAAGGCATGATCATATTTTATTTTTGTAAAATAAGCGTAATCTAGAGGCCTTTGCCTTTCATATAAGCCACTTCTGATACCAAATGATCAACTAGAAGACAAGTTATTATTGTTTTTTCCTAAAACTTGGATAGGCAACAAGACTTTTGTCATGCAGTGTATATTCTATGAAGATATTTTGTACATTTTCTACTGTAAATGATTATGATTAGTAATATCCATTGCTAAACACTTAGTTTAGACAACTTTAAAAGGCAATTCTCTCAATATTTTGATATTATTAACCCCCCATTGATATTAATGTGATGTAGAAATCTCAATTTCCAAAAATCTACACTTATGACACTTTTGTGGTCCAGGGTCACATTTTATACACCGGGAACAACCAGTGGAGACGCGCCAGGTTTACCGGCCTTGCCATGACAGCACAGTAGCAAGCAGCAGGAGCAAGTGTACTACATAGAAATGTCCTGTCACAGTGTTAATAGGTAATAGGTTAATAGGTCTGCTTTAAAATGTAAAAAGAAGCTCCATTAAAGGGATTGGTCTGATCGGGTCCAATTGAATCAGGGGAAATGAATACTGAAGCCAAACAGTAACTGAAAAAATACATTGAAGTTTTGGACATAAACCCATAATGGTCATGGGTTGGCTTTCAGATTTTTCGGATCCATGTGAACCCGAAAAGACTTCTAAACTACTTTCAACAAGCAGCAAGCAGAAAAAAACCTTCAACAAAGCCTCTGTGAAAACTGTGGCCTAATAATGACTCCGTAATTGAGCTTTTTTGAGCCTGCTGTATCTGTCAAATTGAAGCATCATTAACCTCCAAAATGAGCTTCAATAAGCCATCACAACTAAGAGCTCAATTAATGCATAAATGAATGTGCAACAAATGCATTAAAGAAAGCAAACAAAAAATTCCAAAGCAGCTGCTGCGTGACCCATGCTTCGGCAAGAATAAGAAGCAATTAATGCTTTGCTCTGCTTTGGAGTCGACACACGTCCATGCTCTATACGGGATTCAAGCATAATACAGTTTGTAAAATGAAACAAGCCTTACTGATCATTCAAGGTCATACTTGGGACAATCTGAAATGGATATTGTACATGGACTTGCTAAAAAAAAAAAATACTACCACCACTACTACTACTGCTAAGGCTGTACTTTTTGGATATCAATAGAACTTTGGGGTAAAGCATACTCAACATAAGGTCCACATATCCCATAATGGTAAGACGATGGTTCAAGTTCTGACTCCTTAGCTCTCTCCCCAAAGATTTTTGACTGTCCAATAAAGTAACCAAAGACAAACATAATATAAAAAGCAGCAAATATCCCCAGAACTCCAACTAGGAGGCTTCCTGCATTCTGATCATTGCAATATCAGTAGACTTACATAGTAAGACAAGAGTTCTAAAATCAATGCTGTATTTGACTTTCGAGAAATCTGACACAACAGAAGCCCAACACACCAAGAATTGTTTTTATGTTACTGACAGATTTCCTTATGGCTCTCCAAATTAAAAATGAATAAAAATAAAATGTAAAATAAATGAAAATAATTGTAAATAAAATAAAATAAAATAATATAATAAAACAAAATAAAATATAAAATAATATCAAATAAAATAACAAAGTAAAAGGTCATTTCCTCCACTCATGTTTATTATTTTGAAATGGAAAAGAAAGAAACTATTATAAGCATACCAAAGCAAATTAGCTTTCACTTTTACTGCTCTTGACTTGTTGTTATGGATGGTCCAGCACCGGTGTTCTTTAATTTGTACAATAATTAGAAAATTATTAGATCCATTATGGTTTAAAGAATACAAGTAGACAACTAAACAGTGTAAATGGAGTCTAAAAGGTTCTAAGCTTATCCACTTCATACATGAACTTTTTTGGACAGGTTGAAGGTGTTGGGTAGGACGGATTTAAACTTTGAAATCAATAATCCTAAATGTTGCTTAAAGGTGAAAAAAGAACAGTAAAAAGCAAATGTTCTACCAAAAAAATGATACATACTTAAAAGCGCATTTCAATACTATGGGTAAACAGGGTCTGATACTCTATCAATTACATGTCTCTATCTCAAATATAATCAGCAAGTTTGTTGTAATGGTCAAACTCGCCTTACTCTCATTCATATTGAACAATCTGTATTCTAACGGTCACAGAAGCAATAAATCACTGCTTGACGTGATTCAGCCGGTGTTCATTAAGGCAGGACAGTTGCATTACTCTGCCATTCATGGGTCAACAACTCTTTCCTAAAGCTACACAAAAAAGTATATAAATAAATAATGTCTATATATGTTATTAAGAAGAAACCATTCGTCCGATAAGAGTCATTTACAGCATGATTACCCTGGCAACTGCGGTGTGAATCAAAGCTGAAACCTTTCTAAAACAGCAGGAGCCACTGAGGAGTAGGTCTAATTCTCCTGACTTTGTAATACTGTGTCAAGTTCAACAAAGCACTTAAGTTTTCTTCCAACCACAGAGCTCTCAGTTTTGTCCAGTTTAGCTAAAGATAAATTGCTTTTTTCTCCCCCCCTCACCAAGATCATAAGGACAAACTCACCAGGAGTAAGCTGGAGGTACATGCACTGACAAAGCACGCAATGATGACAACTTAAGTTTTGACATTTGGTTGTTTTAACATGTAACCTGTTGGTTAGAAACCCAGATGTACACAAGTGTATGAGCAATTCCAGCACTATGGATGTGATATTTGCAGTAAAAATTTTAAACATCAATTCACAGAGAAAGTAAATGTTAACATTATATTGAAACATTGGTTGACATGTTTAAAAATTCAAAACAACTAACCAGAGAGTTATGGCAATTTGTAAACATTTTTTTTTATTTTAAATGAGGAAAATAAACATGCGCTAAAGATGGGACCAAAAAAAGTTAGCGATTTTACAAATGTACAACATACTTTGTAGAAATACTGTGACTTAAACTGCACAACTGAAAAGAAACAACAGTAATCAAAAGGTAAAGAGTTGGCTCCTCTCCGTTATGGATGTGACGGATGTGAATTTGTGTGACTTTGGAAAATCAAATATAATAGCTAGAAAATATTGACAGAGACATTTTTTGAGTGTTTTTAAAGTAATATAAAATACTTGCACAAAAAAAATGTAGAAACGATTTCATTTTTTTTGTACATTTGCATGGAATTGCTCGTATCTGTTTTTTAAAAAAGGAATGGAGAGGAAAAAGAAAAACTACAACCAACTTGGGGGGGGGGGTAAGAAAAAGGAAAACTAATGATGATAAAGCAGAACCGAAATGAACACTGTAACATAAGAAAGTAGGAAAGCCTATAATAGACCAAATGTTTAAAATGTAATAAGTCAAACTTCAATTTGCTCCATTACACAAACAGTGAGTTTTGAAAATACTTGGTAAATTCCTATAACCTTTAATTTCAATGAAATGTAAATTTAGTTTATTGTGAGCTAACAGTAAAACCTTAACGTCACAAAGTCTATCTATACGAGTTCCTATCTATGCTGGATTTCCTCCTACATATTTTCAGGAACATTTGGTTTAAACTCTCCTTTGGATTTACTTTACCACAGAAAAATGAACCACCAATTACGGATGCCCTTCCAGTTGCAACCCAGAACGAAGAACACCAACTCATAAACCACTAATGCTTGGATTAAAACAAATTAAAATAAATTTTAAATACATGAGCTTATTTGAGGTGGATTAAAGAATCCGCAGCCGAATGTTATCACTTGATTGAATGCACACTACCAGTGGTTATTAGCTGATATATATGGGCTGGTAGGCTCAGAAGGCTGTTATCTATACACATGGTTAATCAGCTATAGATCACATACAGCTAAGTTAACAAGAATTATTTATATTATTTATTAAATGTCCCATTAATTTAATTTTATTAATATCTACCCCTACCCCAACTCTAAACCCAATTGTCACAGTAATGTAAAAACAGATCTGGATCTAAAGTCTTCTCTATTAGTATAGCTGATTAACCACAAGAATTATTTATTTTATTTATTAAATTTACCATTAATTATATTTTATTAACGTCTACCCCTACCCTAACCCCTAAACCCAACCATCACAGTAATGTAAAACAGATCTGGATGTGGAGTCTTCTTTATTAGTATACCCGATTAACCATGTGGATGGATGGGCCCTACTGGCCCATATCTATCAGCTGATAACCACTGATACCATTCAATCGAGTGATAACATTCGAAGTGGGTGGAATCAGATTACATGAAATGATCAAAAATGATAAATATAACAAGTATGTATAAAAATAACTTCTAAACTGCACATCGCAAAAGGCAGTGTGACAGAATAATTTACAGAGAAAGGACTACTTGGTTTGCTGATAAAATAAAAATATAAACATTTTTGTACTCATAACTGGCTACATTTGGCAGAATGAGAAAAGATTGGGCTCAGTAATGTTATTTACTCATGCCATTTTCTTTAGAGCAGTCATGGGACTTAATGATATTTTTTTAAGAAAAAGGTCAGTTTCAGTGTCAATGTGACTAAAATGATAATTACAAACAAAAAAATCTGTAAAGAAAATGTAATTTATTAATGTAATTTCTAGTAATTTGTCTTTCCCATTACAATCTTAATATATATTTTTTATCTATTTGCCAAGTAGTGAACTGAAGCTCAAATAAACAACCAGATCCACTTCCATCCTTTTTAACATTATAATAGAAATATTAGTGTAAATCTAATACAGTGTTAAACAATCAACCACTTCAGGCAGGTGTGAGGAATGAAGGTCATATGAGTAGCTTCTGTGTTCAGGGTGACATACGGATTGAAGGATGTTTTGATAATGAGGCATCGGTTGTGCTTGTGGATTTCATTTCATGGAAATCACGTACAGCCTCGTCCTGACACCCACCGAGGAAGAACATTACATCACTCTGCGATGTCCTTGGACCAGATAACCAGCTTTTCCAAAAAGGAGAACAATATTGTACCCAGCAGGTAGCTCCGAGTGAACACACAAGCTGTTCAGTGGACTGAAGTTAAGCTTGCAGAAATTGACTTTTTTTTTTTACTACTGAATTAAAAGTAATTATACTAAGGGGCGACAGCGGAACACGATGTGAATAAAGCACCAACTTTTGCCTGGGTCTTCTGGGTATATTCTACAGTCTGGACATTTTAATTTCTGGTCAAAGTCTGTATGGCCTTGTTTACACCTGGATGCATTTTTGTTCACACAAGTGATTGAACCACTCGCTAAGAGGTTGTAAGGGTGTTTTGAGTTGGTAGGGTGTTTTAGGTTGCTAAGAGTTCCTTACAGTGTTTAAATTTGATGTCATCATAAAATATAAATACTCTTTCCTGCAATACAATATTCTTCAAACAAAAATTCCACAATACAATTTTGATTCTATCCAGTGGAATATTAATTGACATTAAGATGTTATTGGGGTTGTCTCAAAGCAAGAATTTCCATGGTTTGAGCCCCAGCAAGGAATGGAGGTCTTTACATGTGGAAGTTTGCATGTTCTCTCTGTGTCAGCATGGGTTTACTCCCACAGACCAAAGACATGCAGTTTATGCAGAGTTCAGACTGCATGCTTTTAGACCCGATTTTGACTCGCTGACAGGTTTTGAGAAATCGCTGACAAATGCCCGAAAACACTGGTAAATCGGTGCTCGTTCACATGAGTAACAATCACACAGTTTGAACTATCCAAGACGTGATCTGAGAGAATCGCAGATAAGTCGATGACACCCGTGAGATATTTCACATGCTAAATATCTGAAGCTGTCGGCGATTAAAGTCATGCCATGTGAAATGAGCTCTGACTGAAAAGAACATCGGCGATTACCTACAGCCAATGAGAGAACAGCATCCGCTAGTATGGGTACCTGCAGGCCAGCGGGAGAAGTTAAAAGTGCTTCTATTTGGACCCAAGAAATGGAGGAAAAGCTAGTGTAAATTTGGCAGGAGCACCCATGTCTGTTTGACGTGTCTTTCAGCAATACCACAACCGGGTCTAAAAAGAAAAAAAAAAGTTGAGGAGAAATTGCTAATTACCTTTAAATGCCAGGTGAGTACAATAAATACATTTTCTACCACACTAAAGGCTTCTTTCTCATTATGTAGTTAATAAAAGATATACTAGTTCCCTCGTGTTGTTTCCATGTCACTTCTCGCATGTGTTTGGTTGTGTGAGATGTAGTTTTCGGACCGAGACAAAGTTGTCGGCGATTCTTCCTATTGTAAAGTCATGCAGTGTGAAACCCCGTTGCCGTTCCAGCTTACAGTGTAAACAAAGCAGCGATGAAACGCTACCCCAGATTAGTCAGGCAGTGTGAAAACATCTGTGACACAACTATGAAAATCGTGCAGTCTGAACTCAGCATTAGGTGAACCAAAGACTTAAAATTGGCCCTCAACTTGTGCGTAGCCAAAGCCCAATTTATGCTAATGTTGAGTGAACACCATATGGGCCAGACAGAATCTGCGAACACTTTTTGCTATTTCTGCGCAGAATTTTGTACAAAATCAAAATGATTTTGAAAGTATAGTACAGTAACTGAAACCTTAACAGATGAAATAAAAAATAAAACATTTTAAAATTTTTATTTAAAGGCCCGTGAAGTGCTTTAAAATGTGCATTTTTATTCGATGGTTGACGTAATCTCAACAGAAAAATAGAGTGAAACAATGTAGCCCCTCCTCTTTAAAAAAAACAAACAAACAGCCAATAGCATTTTGTTTCATCACCACTCTGCCAGTGAGAGTGGTTGCGCCCAAGCACATTAAATGTGAAATTTATACTTCTGCCTTCTGTCTCTGGCTATAAAGGCCCATTCAAACCAAGCCCAATAACTTGATAATGATAAAGATGTCATTCTAAACATCATTCTCAATGTTAAAGAACAGCATACTTCAGCATTCTAGCAACAGCATAGTTTAAACAATACTGTTGGGATATAACCATCAGAACCAATTTTCCCTTAGCTGATGAGCGATAAAACACTGCGATCCAGTCAAAAACCAATGATGTATAAAGAGACATGCAGAAGGTATGGTGAGTAAACGATAATATCGGAATACACACTTTAGTGGAAATACATTGATGGACAATACTGTCCATAGAGGGAGACTGTATAAAAAAAAAGTGTCATAAAAAAATTATTTCCGGAAGTATCAATATTTTATGCAAATCATCGATACGTCATATACTACCGTCTTTTGATCGATATATTGATTCACATAAATGTATTTTTACAATCATACTAAATACAGGTGCAAATTCGTTTTTCTTTTAGCTTGTCCACATTTGACCTTTTCCAGAGTAAGTCAAAATTGTGAGTGTACCACTGAAAACAAGTGATAATAACAGGTGAAAACAGAAGTTTTACCATTCTGGTCACTTCGGTGTAAATCTATGGGATTTCTCAGCCATAGATCACCGCTAATAACAAAACACAGGCCGACAGCTGTAACATCAACAACTGCTATGTTTACAGCATCGTGACACTCACCTTTGCATATCCTACAGAAGATATAAAGAGCTGTCAAGTGTGCTACGGATGCAGTATATATCATAATCTTAAGCCAAGGTTGAGTTTGTTTTATCTGCATTTGCTTGCCTGTCTTTTCCCTTTACGTTTATCTGCCGTAACTTTTTTCATAGGGCTGTTCTACAACTTCTTCTCTGCTTGGCAGGAATCACGAGTTTGACTGTGGGTCAAGCCAGTGTTTGCACTGGCACGATGGTCCCACTGTGGATTAGAGAGAGGACTCTTCCCCTGGTGGGCCACTGCTCAAACTCCTCATCCTGCTGTGCTAATATCCACTAAACCATCTGCGTTGTCTTATTCCTGCAGAGCCATCCACAGCATAAGAGCTTTCTGTTACATCACAAAAATCTACTGCAGTCAACTTGAGCTTGCACATTTTTATGATTGTATTAGAAAAGGAAAATTTTGAATGGATTCTCATTGTTGTTTGAATAACATGCATTCAATTTATAATTAAATACAAATGTATTTAATGAATTAAATAAGCGGATCTGATTGTATAAAATTCCAAGTTGGAGAAAGTTTAAATTGTGACATAGGAACCATTGAAAAATACAAAGTTCCATACACACTTATGAAAATACAAAACAAGTTTGTTTGTTCATTCATTCATTCATTCATTCATTCATATTCCTTCGGCTTAGTCTCATATTTATAGGTGATTCTCACGAAAACCTAGTTTAAACATTTTCAAACATGAATTTTTAAAAAATGTTTAAATTAACTTTTTGTTTTAGCAGATATTTGAAACAAAGTCTGGAGCATTTATCAACATTAATCTAAAAATACATTTACATATAATTTAGTACCTTTTTGAGCATAATTTCCAAAATAAGTAAGAAAGAAAAAAAAAAAAATCTCATTACCGGAACACATCTGCAAAATCGACTCGCTTTGACATTTTTTTAAAAAGGGATTATTAACAGGCATGTGCAGTTTCTTGAGATTCTGAAATAACTTTTATTTTTAAATTAACAAATTTAAAATAAATTAACATTTTTATTTTGATTGTTTTTTCTCATTACCGAAACACCGTACACAACTGACAACACTTTTTTTAAATATATTTTGATAAAACCCGATGTATTTTCAAAATGATGTAGCTAACCTGAAAGGACATAATTTGTAGATTATGCACATACCTTTGAAAAGCAAACAATTAAAAAATAATAATAAAATAACACTTAAATGAACATTGGTTGCGTAATGATAAATAGGTTGCAGAATTTAGGTCAATTATTTCAACATTGATTTTACGTATACTATGAGATTTTGTTAAAAACATTTAATGTAGAAAAAAACAACATTGCATTTCAAATCGGTTTTATTTTTAGTGCTTTAAAAACAAAACTTTAATTTCAAAGAAAAATTTCCATTTGCTTGGATAAACTGAAATGAATCATCATCATTCTCGCTTGATGGTGTGGTCTTTAGTACAGCTTTAACCCTCTGGTGTCCCTTACAGTGCATCCTGAAAGTATTCATAGCGCTTCACTTTTTCCACAATTTTTTATGTTACAGCCTTATTCCAAAATGGATTAAATTCAATTATTTCCTCAAAATCCTACACAAAATACCCCATAATGACAATGTGAAAAGATTTTTTTAAATTGTTGTAAATTTATTATAAAATAAAAAAAACTGAAAAAAAAAAAATCACATGTACATAAGTATTCACAGCCTTTGCTCAATACTTCGTTGATGCACCTTTGGCAGCAATTACAGCCTCAAGTCTTTTTGTATATGATGCCACAAGCTTGGCACACCGGTCTTTGAGAATTTTTGCCCATTCCTCTTTGCAGTACCTCTCAAGCTCTATCAGGTTGGATGGGAAGCAACGGTGTACAACCATTCTCAGATCACTCCAGAGATGTTCAAAAGGATTTAGGTCTGGGCTCTGGCTGGGCCACTCAAGGACATTCACCAAGTTGTTGTGAAGCCACTCCATTGATATTTTGGTGGTGTGTTTTGGGTCATTGTCCTGCTGGAAGACGAACCGTCGCCCCAGTCTGAGGTCGAGAGCACTCTGAAGCAGGTTTTCATTCAGGAGGTCTCTGTACATTGCTGCATTCATCTTTCCCTCTATCCTGACTAGTCTTCCAGTTCCTGCTGCTGAAAAACATCCCCACAGCATGATGCTGCCACCACAATGCTTCACTGTAGGGATGGTATTAGCCTAGTGAAGAGCGGTTCCTGGTTTTCTCCAAATGTAACGCCTGGCATTCACTCCAAAGAGTTCAATTTTAGTCTCATCAGACCAGAGAATTTTGTCCTTCAGATGCCTTTTGGCAAATTCCAGACTAAGGAGTGGCTTCTGTCTGGCTACTCTACCATACAGGCTTGATTGGTGTATTGCTGCACAGATGGTTGTCCTTCTGTAATGTTCTCCTCTCTGAACGCTGGAGCTCAGACAGAGTGACCATTGAGTTATTGACCACCTCCCTGACTAAGGCCCTTCTCCCCCGATCACTCAGCTTAGATGGCCGGCCAGCTCCTGGTGGTTCCAAACATCTTCCACTTATGGATGATGGAGGCCACTGTGCTCATTGGAACTTTCAGAGCAGCAGAAATTTCTGTAACCTTCCCCAGCCTTGTGCCTTGAGACAATCCTGTCTCGGAGGTCTACAGACAATTCCTTTGTCTTCATGCTTGGTTTGTGCTTTGACATGCACTGTCAACCCTAGGACCTTATGTAGACAGGTGTATGCCTTTTCAAATCATGTCCAATCAACTGAATTTACCACAGGTAAACTCCAATTAAGCTGCTGAAACATCTCAAGAATGATCAGTGGTAACAGAATGTACCTGAGCTCAATTTAGAGCTTCATGGCAAAGGCTGTGAATACTGATGTACTGTACATGTGATTTTACAGGTTTTTAAATTTTTTTATAAATGTGCAACAATTTCAAAAAAATCTTTTTTCACATAGTCATTATGGGGTATTGTGTGTAGAATTTTGAGGAAATGAATTAATCCATTTTGGAATAAGGCTGTAACAAAAAAAAAATGTGGAAAAAGTGAATCGCTATAAATACTTCCGGGTGCACTGTATTTGGGAATCAAACTTGTGGTCTTAGCCGTTCAAAAAGGGATGAACACCTGAAAAGTACCCACAGTTTTTTTTAGCTAATTAATTTAAATGTATATAATATTTCAATTATTTAGAATTTTGAGAGGGGGTTGTGGTAAAAATGTATATGTATGTAGTAATTAACAAAGATTCCCCATTGAAAACATTTTTGGAATTTTTGTTTTTAACTTTTTATTTTTAATTATGTTTAATTTAGTGCAGCATTTCCGAGTAGTGTCTGTCTGCGGACTGGGGAATAACATGACGGGGTGTAACTTGTAGTAGAGGCGTAACTTGAAGTTATGGAGACCCACGTGTCAAAACTATGTTGGTCGGCAATATGGCGATGTACCCATCAATTATTAACATCTACACCTACACCACACCTAAACCCAACCATCACAGTTATTAACACCTATACCTACCACAACCCTAAACCCAACTATCACAGTTATTAAAGTACAGCTGCGAGTTGCGGAGGCTTTCATACTTGATGCGCTCGAAGAAGTCAGCAAAACAAAGAAGTGAGCGAGTTGCTAAATGAATTAATATAATATTTCAAATGAATAGGTTGTGGATAAATTTGGAGAAAACTTATGAAAACATTTGGTGAAATGTTCTCTGGTTCTCTTTTCCACCATCTTGCCAACAAGATCTCGTTGTGACATCTCGCATGGTTCAATGGGATCTCGATAACTGCAAGTTACGCCCCTTTTTTAGTTATGCCTCTCTCTTGCAGTCTGCAGATATTGCTTGGAATTTCCAGGTAAAATAGAGACTGCCATTTAAAAACAAAAACAATACACCATCTGGTCTTAAAAAAATAAAAATACATTCAGTGGTATGGTGTAATGGCATGATGGTTCTAGTATTACCATCTCTACAATGCTGCTTGTGAATTCCTTGTTTAGGAATTACTAAGGAATTGTGGATTTGAATATACATCTAGACAAGCTAAAATACTTCTTTCTGACAAGGTTTCGATATTTATTGTTTGACAAGGTGATTTGAAGGGTTAATTTTTGTATTTTGTTCTGCATAAAAACAACATATGGTTATAAAGAGACTACACAAAAGGCTTAACATTTTGTATGTTGCAGTGTGTTTGTGTTTCACACTTAGTGTCACCCCTTTAATCTTGTGCAATTTGTTTTAGCATCATGGTAAATTAGTATTTTTGCAAACAAAATTTCTGAATGTTTATATTTGAATTAATCGTTACTTTCTCTCTCAATCTGTGTGTGTGTGTGTGTGTGTGTGTGTGTGTGTGTGTGTGTGTGTGT
>CAIGQW010055694.1:6261384-6302679 GCA_903798125.1 Danio choprae | reverse complement strand
TATATATCACTCGATGGATAGAGGACTCACAAGACATCAGTAAGCAAATCAAGGCAAAGTCAGACTAGTGTATTGGGCATTGAACTCCATTGTGTTATAAATGGGACTATTTATGTTTTTATTTTAAGAATTTCATTATGAAATGTACAAAAACTGTAGTATTTTTCCATTTATTTGATAAATATGAATAAATTAGGAAAATTACCATGACAACTTTAATCTAATAAAGTTTGGTATATTTACCATTGACCCACCACCCTCAATCAAGTTTGTTTTTTGTCCCTTTATAAGAAAATGTTTGGCCAATCCTGTTACAGAGGTTCAAATTGAGAAAATAATGTAACTGTGCAGTTGTTAATGCCTATTAAGCCTAAAAGTAAGATTTTTACCAATAAGATAAGACTTACTCTTTCAAATTAGGTAAGAGAAATATAAATTGGTTAAAAGCAATAAAATAAATTAACCAATGTCAAGCAAAACTACTCACTATCCAGAGCTCCACAAACTGAATTAGAAAAGATAATGTTTTATGAAAATCTTATGACAAATTATATTTCAGTGTTTTTTGTTGCAAATTTGTTAATTGCTCTAATGAAACATCAGAATCCAAGAAAAATGAAATCTGAAGTACAGATTTGCAATATGACCACATGGATTAAGAATAGAGTCAGAAATGTGTTAAAGCCCAGAATTTGTCAATTAATACTATATTTAAAATGATCCAATACAACTAGGCAATGCATACTCATGTCACACTTAAAAAAATTAAACGGGTTTAACCCAAACACCCACTTAAAATGTAGAAGAAATAAAAAGGGTAATTTCATGTGTCTGTTTTTTTTTTTTACAATAATTTTATGTAATTAAACTATAAAAAATAAACTTGTAGCTCAAATGATAAGACACAATAAAAGCCGTTCATTCAAATGCATGCGTTTATCACACTAGACAATTGTTTATATGAACAGTAAAGAAGTGGAATATAATAGTTTTTCACTACAAAAAAAACTTCCACCCAAAAAAAAAACATTATACATTATTTATTGAATCTGCTCTATTGTTTGTTATTCACACAATTGTTCCCGCTTTAAATAAAGTAAAAACAATAGACTACATAGTTATTAATATAATAAGTATTATTTATAAAACCAAAGCAGATGCATTATGATGCATTGAGAATTGTTTTATTAATGAACCATTCATGTCTGAACTACCTTTCGGTGTGCACTGCACAGACTTTCACACATATATGAATGGTTCAAATATTATGCAGGAGGTAGAAAGTGGTTGAGATTTGGACAATTTTCTTTTACAATTTTCAAGTGCAACCAATATTTAAACATTGGAAAAGGTGATAAAGCTGACTTTAATTTCATGAATTAACGTCTAGTAAAAAGAACAATCTGACAGATGTTCCACTCACCATGCTACCTCCATCAGTGACACAGGCACCGCAGCGGCATAAATCGCCAGGTCTCCATACAGGTACACAATGATGCAGATGTAGAACATGTTGACACCAACTGTGGAAAGAAGCATCACATGTGTCATTCTAAAGATTCATGGCTTTACATAAAACGCAAACAGGTGGCGAGGTTCACTGTACATGAAGACGGGCGGCACCAATTCCTAGAAGATTCCTTTGATGTTCCTCCCCAACACTCCATACCCACTAAACACACAGAGCTGCATCACAGCTGTATAAATCACCCTAATTAAAGAAGCAAGCACTTCATTACGAAACCCCCCCCCCCCTCTTCTTCTCTTCATTAACCCCACACTCCTCTTCACCTGTTCCTCCATCCATCTATCTCTCCGTCTCTGCCAGTTGGAGATGAGATGGAGAGCATTCAGGAGGAAACACACAGACCACACCACACATTCATCATCTCTGAAGCTCCTGCGAGGATCTCGAACGGTCCAACTGACCAATCAGCTCATTAATTACTCTGAAGTCGTCTAGAGTGAACGGACTATTAAAACAAGATTTAAAGAACAAAAAAAATAAAAAATTTACGATATACTCTTTTATGAGCCTAATTGAGTCATCTTTCCAACCACATTAAAAAGCAGCCAGTGCTGCTGTCAGTTTCAGTTCGTTTTACGAAGATAAGTGGTGAAAAGCTGGCAGAAAATGTGGCAAATTATGAACACAAAGTCAATGGAGGGAATCTGTTACTTTAAATACAGATATATTGAGGTTTCATAAAAATATCAGTTTTAAAACAGGTTCATTGAGTTTCAACCATCAATCTTACTTTATTCGACTTCAACATTGTACTCTGTGAATAGAAATAGCTTTTTCTGATTGCTTTTATGCATTTACAGATAACAAAATGACATTGATACAATTAGGGTCAAAATTGATGTATTAATAATAACAAATTTAACAACATTGTGGTTCTGGAAGCAAAACGTCCATTCTCAATCGGCAAATATAGAATTGTAACAGTAACCCATGGAGACAGACCCGTTGTCAACTTTAAGTTTGCTAATTAATTGCATATGCTTTTGTTGCCATCTGTATGCAAGAAATACAACATATATTTTAAATAAACATATTTAATAGCAGAATTTGTGCAAAAGTAACTATACTCACAGATCAGCAGTAAGGACTCCCCGCTGACCACCAGCATGAGACATTTGGGACAACATGTCACTTGGCTAAATATATTTAAGTCTAGCACATTTAAGCATTCCATCTATTTTAAACCATAAAAGCGCAAAGTGACATGAAATAACTTAAAAGGTATTTTCTGTGTGAGCAGTGCACATGGAAACTGGTATCTGAAACACAGAGTTCAGCTCTATTTTGAGTCTTCTTGCTCTTGAATGGACAGATATACACACAAGTGTCAAAATACTAGTCTTTATGAGTGTTTTCAAAATCAGTCAGTAAGGTCTCAAGTGAACTGAGACTCAAACTCAAGTTCCACTGAGAAAGAAATTGGATGAGTGTCATTAATGAATTTTTTTATTATGTTTTAAAGTGACTGTGGCCCAATTTAAGAGCTGCATGTGTCTTTGACATCAATCCCAAGCAAGCAAGAAAGAAGGAAAAAAAGCTAATTTAAAAAAGCAAGAAATCACTCTAAATAACTTTATTCTGCATTGCAATTTTGTTAGAACTACCTGAAACATTGAAATATGATTTATAGTCACAAAATAAACAATTTCATATTACACGTCAATATGTTTGCCTTTTTGGCAGATATATAATGCATTACTTCAAATAAATTTTTGTAATGTTGTGATTCACCTTGTAGCTGATTGGTTTGTTTAAGTACTTTTAATGTTTTGCCAAAAAAAAAAGAAGAAGAAGAAATTATAATAAAAAAGAAAAAAACACAACACAACTGTAAAAGTGGAGAGGCACTAACGCACATTCTTGCTGATAACCAGTAATTGATTAAAATTATACCTAAAATTACCTTTATTAAACTCTCATCAAAAACTACAAATCCAACATGGAAAAAAGACAATAGCACAATTTAAAGGTAAATGGGCCATGTACATAGCATAAACAGTGAAAGATGACTTCGAAGCTAAGGAATTGCAGTTATGGTTGAGAGTTTTGAAAAAAAAAAATCCAATATGAGCAAAAGGCAATAATCTTAGCAAGCACAACCAAAAACAAAATCAATCATGGACTAATCTATCTCCTCTGTGACATTATCCAAAGCCGTCTTCCAATCAACCTGTCAGTGGGAAGGTTACAGCCACTGCGAACAGCCCAGAAAAACCAGCGGCCATGAACAAACCTGTCCAACGATGAAACCAGCTTTTCCATTGTTCATTTCAATCAAGAGCAGATTCAAATTACATTTCGCTTATGAGAGTAATTGCACCAAAACAATCAAGCCCATGTGTATTCTGTGTAAAAACAACCCTCCTTGACAATCCTAAAGTCCATTCACAAACGTTAAATCCCTTAACTACCTTTTATTTCGGCATATACATGCCTGCGGTTTCTTCCCACTGAATGGCAGCTCACGGATAGATCGTCCCATTACAAAGGCTGCATTTAGCTATTGCACTAACACTAAAAAGACAGCATGTCCTAAGACAGGAGGGCAAACGTGTATTATATTTAAACCTACAATCAATACTGAAGTCACACTAACTTAACTAATCTCCTTCACAGTGAGTTACGCTTCTATTTAGCACATTTATGAGCAGAGTCTATGTCGCTCAGGTAGTCATTAGCTTCTCCCAAGTGCACCTCCAAAGTGGCCACTTCACTCCATCTTATGCTGGGAAAGGTCAGCGCACGGCAAGCTATTTTAACACATCACGCTTAATAGAATAACAAAGAGTCGACAGGGTGAGTGTGTGACGTCCGTGCTGAGAAAAAATTAAGCTCAGGAGCTACAAATGTGTGTTTTTGACCACCGCATGAGAGTGTGTGCAGCACATAAGAGGCAGGGATGGTTAGGTTTGCTGGAGGGTGAAACAAGTGTGCCACCTAGTGTGGACCTTCACTCATCACATGCTGTGGACCTACAGAAAATTAATTTCTTTCACATTAAAGACAACGATTTAATTTGTTTTATTTTGTAGATGCAATATTTATGATTACCATCTATGACCCTGGAACACAAAACAAGTATTATGTTGAATGGGTATTGCATTGTATAGGGCAAAATGATCGATTTTTATTTTATGCCAAAAATCATTACAGTATTAAAGATCATGTAAACATATCAAAATGTAATTTTTGTTAAGTAATGTAAATTGCTAGGAACTTTGCTATAGTCCCATTTTGGAATAAAAAAACAATTTTGCCTAATCTAATTTAATTTTTTTGTTTGTTTGTTTGTTAATTGTTTTACCTTTCATTCAACACAACCATAAATGACATGACATTTTCCTGGAATAACCCAGGAAAACATTGCTTTACAGAAACCACGTAACAGCAATGTGTTTAACTCACATATGGTCGATTTTCTGAAAAATAAGTCAGACTTTATTTCATTTATATATTATAACATATTTTAAATGAAAGCAAATACACTACCTGACAAATGTCTTGTCATCAATCCCAGTTGTAATAGCAACAAATAATAACTTGATTTCTAGTTAATCATTTGAAAAAAGTGTCAGAAGGTAGATTTTTCTGATGAATCATCTGTTGAACCCCATCCCAATCATCATAAATACTGCAGAAGATCTATTGGAACCCGCATGGACCCAAAAAGCAAAAAAGGTCAAGGTGCTCCAGGATTGGCCAGCCCAGTCACTAGACATTAACATTATTGAACATGTCTGGGGAAAGATAGAGGAGGCAATGAAGATGAATCCACAGAATCTTGATGAACTCTGGGAGTCCTGCAAGAATGTTTTCTTTGCCATTCCAGATTACTTTATTAACTTATTAAGTTAAATTATTTGAGTCATTGCAGAGATGGATGCAGTCCTCCAAGCTCATGGGAGTCATACACAATATTAAATCTTTTTCCACTGCACCATGACTTTATATTCTATACTGTACATTATTTATGTTAAGGGACAATACTTTAAGCAAAGTCAGACTTTACTGTCCTAATTAAATAATTAAAAATCAAGGCATGTTCATATACGCTTATTTTGGTAAAATAAGCGTAATCTAGAGGCCTTTGTTTTTTATATAAGCCACTTTTGATACCAAATGATCAACTACAATTTAAGTTATTATATGTTGTTCCTAAAACTTGGAAAGGAGACAAGACTTGTCAGGTAGTGTATACATTACATTTTTGACGAATATAAAAACATTTGAATAATGCATTTCATACAGGCCAATGTTTAGAAGAAATGTTGTTTGAATTGCATTTTTAATTTGTAAAAATTACAAAATACTACAGTCAATATTTAGATTATTTTTTAACCCCCAGATTGCAGATTTTTAAATAGTTGTTCCTCAGCCAAATATTGTCCTATACAAACAAACCAAAAATCAATAGAAGCAAATTTATTCCGTTTTCAGATGATGTATACATCTCGATTAAAAACATAATAATAATACTCGTGACTGCTTTTGAGGCCCAGTGTCTCACATTTCAATCATTAGATCTAACATTTACAGTTTACTTTAAATCACAAAAATTTGAGAGTAATTATTGTTTTTTTTGGTGGGATTTTTGCCTTAAGCCCCTGTTACTCTTTGTGTAGCAGGCCATTTCAGATGTCCGTCCTTTACTTGATAGTTGGAAAAGATGCCAAAAGCAATGCTGTTGAGATATTACAAGGCGGCTCGGGGCACTGTTGAGTCAGCCTTTATGTAACACTGCTTGTGAAATGATGCCTAGGAGGGCAAGAATCCTGAAAATAGGAAGCAGTATAAAAGACGCCTCGGTCTGTAGTTCAAGGTGAACATGTCTTCTTCAGATTCATCATAAGTTTCTCATTACCCGAGTTGTCCGTCTTTAAACAAGCTTCTCTTTTAAGCAAGCTTCTCCTGTAATTACTTCTATTACAGTAGATAACAAATCTTCTTGAGGTCATTATAACCAAAAGCAATTTTACTATTTCTAAATTACACCCCATTAGTAGCAAATAACCTTGTTCAGTGTTACAGAACAATCAGGCAAAACTTGACCTTTAGAAGCCATCCTTTAAAGCCCATTTAATAGCCTAATAAAGTAAATGTCTTAACTGAAGATTATACTGTAGTAAATAATGACAAAAGAAACCTTACCTTTGTTAAAAAACATTGAGGCCATCTGTCCCATCTCGACTCTCTCCACAATGTCAAAGTGGTCTATATTCGCGGCACGCTCTGTTATATCAGATGACAAAACCAACAATGCCCTTATGATTTTGATCTTGGCTAGCATTGCACAGCATAATATTGACAAAGGCACAACATAATACAAACAGTACTTACGGACGGACAGAATTGGCCGAGTCTCCACGGGTTCCGAACGTCCCCGTATAATGACCTCATCATCATCGGAATAGTCTGAGCTGGAGTCACTGTCATTAACCTTAAAAAGGTTATGACAACAAAAATGGTTAGTTTGGAATCTCAAAGTCTTAAACAAACATGCTCCATAATCTGTTTTAAATAATCACTGTGCATCTACAATTTGTGCATCACAGTTTTCACACAAACACAAAAAAACATTAAGTAGAACAACACTGATAATAATCAGTATATTAGAATGATTTCTGAAGTATCATATTTCAATAAAGACTGAAGTATGCATTGAAGTTATAATGGTACTGAAAATTCAGCTTTGCCAAAAAAGGAATACATTACATTTTAAAATACCAAAGTTATTCTAAATTGTAGCTATTATGGGTGAAATGACACCACCTGTACAGAATAAGTCTGATACTTTCATTTTGGTACCTGTATTTTCAAAATAAATACTTAAAAACTTGCTTAATAACTTTTAAATTCTAAGTAATTAATTTAAGCAAGCAAGTAAGGTGAATTTATATAGCACATTCTATAAAAATATTGGATAGAGAAAACAAAATATGAACTGTTAAATGTATTAATTCATTTTGCCATAAATTTGAGCCTTCTGGTTTTGTACAAGCCTCTGCTTCTTTTTTGTTTGTTTGTTTGTTCGTTTGTTTGTTTAATTGTTATACATTTCCTTAAATACCAGTAATCACAGGACATTTTCTCGTAATGTCCCAGGTAAACATTGTTTTACAAAAACCATATAACAGCTAAATGTTTTTACTTACAAGTGGTCTATTTTCTGAATAATAAGTCAACTTATGCAAGCAAACAGACATTATATTTGTGCACAATGAGAGACATGAGTCTTTGAATAACGCATTTAATGCATGCCAACGTTAAGAACAAATTAATGCCATTATAATTAGTATTTAAAGTATTATTTTAGTTTAAATGTTTCATGTGAAAAAATGCATTGGGTGGCAGTGCTGAGACACATAGCATAGACCACATTTAATGCTTTAGAAAATTTTGAATATGCGGTCACTTATGTTTTGTTTCTACAGTGCTTTTTCATATATTTTTGAATATGTTCATCCCATTTGTCTTTCATTGTACGTTCAACATTTTACCCAAGATGTTTCACTGATACTAAGCAATAATAAGCAATACACTTAACTGAAAATATATTATACACATAAACATCACCTTTTTGGAGCGGGACACTATGTACTGTTTAAATGCAGGTTATCTATATTTATATACCGCCCACCCTATACACAACTCCTTAACTTTTCTGATTTTGACTAATGCAATAATGTGCACCTTTTGTGAAGTTGCTTTGGAACAATAAATATTGTGAAAAGCGCTATTCAAGTAAACTTTAATTGACTTTAATTAAATCATATACTACAACATGATGCAAAATAACAAGAGTGTGTAAATAATATAATTATTTTCTTTAAGAGTGTAACATGACATGCTCTTTTTAGAACACATTTGATCATTGCACCAGTTCACAGCTGTGCACAAATGTTACAAAACAAAAAAGATAGCATTTTGCCAAATTACACTGTGATTCCATGCTAATTCAGTAAAATCACAATCTATGAAGTGGTTTTTGCAAAAAAGATATGCTTAAAATATAAATACAAATAATTTGCTTTTGCGCTTTTATAGGCCAACATTTGCAGGAGACCAATATCTATATTCTGTTTGTAAGAGTGAAATCATACCGAGCACTGGCCTCATTCTAAATCTGCTTCGACACATAATAGCTCTATTTTAGTATGGCACCGTTTTCTTCACTGATAGGTCAGTCTCATTCAGAGCTTCATCGAATTTATGACTTGATTACCTGCAGTGAGCTGTGCAGAATTTCCATGACCAGTGTAATTTACATAGAGAATGACCTGAGACAGAATAAGAGCACAGTGTTCTGGGTAGAGCTCTCAATATAACTGGTGGTCACTAACCTCTTCCTGTTCTCTCCTCTTCCAGCGCAGCTGGGCATTGGCAGCGGCCATGGCTTCAATCACAAATGTGGTGGTCATGAAACTGGGGGAAGACAAAGCACAATTAGTTTAGCATCGAGTCATTAAGTGATTCAACAAAATAAAAAAAGGAGAACTGATTTCAGCAAAAAAAAAATCTGCTTTAAAAATGTTGAAATATGCACATATTTAAAATTATAAAATACATAAAAGTGCTAATTTTGTATGACTGAGATACTTATGTAGTTCTTAATAATAGTTTTAATTACCGTTTATAAAAAAAAATCCATCTTGATTTTAGCCATTAGGTTGTGTGCTTTAGTCATTTTTTAATTACTTGAAAAATGAATAATTAAAAAAGTATAAATTAAAAAAAAAATAAAGATTTTATACATGGAATATGACACTTGGAATATATTATCATTATCTATAAACTCCTAAAGCTTGGACGTTTTTATAAAGGACTTGAAGACTTATTTTAACAATTTTTGAGTAGGTATGACAATTGTGAAGGATTGCCTGTATGTTTTCTTTTGAAATTATGTCGTCATTTTATGTTAGCAATGAATTTTTGTATTTATGGACCATGGTTTTGAAAATGCTTTATAAATGAGATTAGATAAGATACACTACTCTATACACATACATTTAACTATCAATCAAAACCACTGGAGAATATATGAAAACTATAAGTCATATACAACATGTCCATCTCATTTAGACATGGCCTCTCATAACCTGTATTTAAGGACTTTAAAAGCTGCTGTTGTCTGATCTTTTTCCTCTGCTTTTTCCATTGATATACAGCTCCATCCCGTTTCATCTTAACACTCATAACTCTCCCCAGGGCTCTGTCAGTGGCTCAGACAGCTGGCAGGTTGGCACAGGTGATAAATGTGTTTTGATGGCCACAGCACCAGCAGCGGTGGTAACAGGGTCAAGAGGTTAGCTAACGATGAGCGACTGACAGAGAAAAATAGCAAGCAACCAAGACCAATAGAAGGCTTGTTTTGCACTTTTTGAGAAAAAGGTACACAAAAGAGAGACAAAATTACAAAATCATGCTCTAAATACATGCAAATTGGAGACTGACATTCTAGTCTGTATGGAAAACCACCACAAGGACTATCAATGGAAATTTAATGAGTACAGCCTCAAAAAACCTGATATGTGAAACCTCAAAAATAATCAAGCCCAGCAGACGTATAAACTTAAGACTGGCAAAAGAAAACAGCAACCAGAGGAAAACCAACATCAAGAAAGATATGATGAAACAAGTTGTCAAGAAACAAACAAATGTCAAAAAATTAACTAGATAAACTTATTTTAAAATGTAATACCATACAGCTTATAAAAAGTATGCTGTTATAGATTTTTCCAGAGCTTTCCCAAAACACTGTCAATGATTTTTCAGTTTTGATTTTTTTTAGCGGATGTAGGATATCCTTGTTCACAAATGTCCTAGCAGATGAACAACATACATCATTCACCACATTAATCAAATGGAAAATCTCTTTTTGGAACATTTCTACAATACTTGATCCAGCAGTTTCTAGTGCAAAAGTCTAGCGCACTTCTCATAGTAATAACAATAATAATAAAGTTTATTAAACGTTCTTATATTTTAAAAATAGAACCTATTTTTCCACGTTTCATTTTTAAAATATTTTAATAGCTTTATTCATTCATTCATTCATCCATTCATTCATTTTCTTTTCGGCTTAGTCCCTTTATTAATCTGGGGTCGCCACAGCGGAATGAACCGCCAACTCATCCAGCATATGTTTTACGCAGCAGATGCCCTTGCAGCTGCAACCCATCACTGGGAAACATACACACTCATTCACACTCAAACACTACGGACAATTTAGCTTACCCAATTCACCTATACTGCATGTCTTTGGAATTGTGGGGGAAACCGGAGCACCCGGAGGAAACCCACGCAAACACGGGAGAACACGCAAACTCCACACAGAAACTGACCCAGCCGGGGCTTGAACCAGCAATCTTCTTGCTGTGAGGCCACAGTGCTGCCCTAATAGCTTTATTAAAAGGTAAAAAAAAATTGCATTTATTTGATTCCAAATAGCTTTAAATAGTATTTTTTATTTTTAAGCTATAATATTACATTTTAGAATAAAATAGTTTTTAATGAGTAAACTGTATTCACTTGTAAAACATAGAAACCACAATTTAAAAAAAAAATAAAAAAAAAAAGACAACCAAGCATTGCAGCAATAAAACAGATTTTGTATGGTAATAAAATGTCAATAATGCATTATTAAATTGTTAAACAGTGACATAACTTTCAGTTGATTCAAAATGCTTTTGATTTAATAGAAGAATTAAAATGGGATCCAGCATAATTAAATGAAAATCAAAAAATTTTGTGAAGAAAATAAAACAGATTTCAAAGAGTTTCTTTGCAACATAACCCATACCTTTTTAAGTGTCATTTTGTTCCACTGGTTTTGCACTAGTTTGCATATATGCGATACATTTACATTTAAGCAAATAACAGACACTTTTATGCAAAGCAACTTACACTGGAGTAATGAATCAATTAACCAGAATCGATAACAACCGTGATACATAATGCCAGGGTAATTCGACAACCAGACTGAAAAATAAGCCAGAGTATAGAAAAAAAAATTAGAAAATGTTTGTTTGTTTGTAAATCACTGTGTTTTTGACGACACAAATGTGTACAAACACATAGGTGTACAGCAATTCAGCAGATCATGTGTAGAATGGTAGGTCATTTCACCAGAGAGAGTAAAGGTTCTGGAAAGTGATTCATTTGCTTCTTAAATGTAGGAACAACCACTTGTAGAATTGACTGATGAATTTTACAGCCTGTTTTTTTGTGATTGTATTTGTAAATCTGGGAAATTTGAGCTGTTATAACATAGTAGCTGTTTTTGTTGCTTGTGCCTTTAATGCGAATGAGCTGGTTCTCCCTGCCCACCGTTCCCACGTGAGTGTCAGAGCTATAGCCTTCACGTAGACAAACAGCACAGTGACAGAAATGAATGAAGCAGATCTCCCTTACTACAGTAAGAACTTTCCCAGCGGTTATTTGTTATATTTGTTGTGGAGTTAATTTAAGCCTTTCTGCAATGATGAGTCACACACAATGCGTTTATAAAAAATTAAAAAAACTCGCGCACACGTTTAGCTTTGTACTGTTTTAACACGGCAAATGTGACAGGATACACATTAATATCCACTGCTGTACGGATATCCGTTATGTTAATGTACAAAATAAACCTGATTTAAGTCCACAAACCGGGATGAAAGTGTCTTCTTTTATAATTGTACTGACACTATGCGGCTGTGGTGATGAATTACGTAGCAATTTTACTGTCTTTATTACAAATATGCACTGTTTTAAAAACATTTTAAACTTGCAAAACTCATTCTTGATCACATTTGATGATGACTCATGATCACAGCGAGCTGAACAGATCTTTTAATCCTAGTTACTTTGTGCATGTCCTGTCTTGTGTATATGATTATACGCGTTACTACGGAGACATGATAATATGCGCCTGTCAATCAATTAGGTGGGCGGGGAAACTGCACTCCTACCTCAACGCTGCGGTGAGCCTCAAACGTCAGGAAATTTATTTTAAAAAATAATAATAATAATAATAATAAAAAAATGTTTCTATAACTCCAATATGACAGAACACACTATACCTACACACAGTTCTGTCCAAAAATCTTACAAAAGTTGATTTTCATCATGGGTGCCCTTTAAATCCAGAAGGTTTCAAGGTTTAATCATGCAGACCCAATAATAACAAGTGTTAACACAGATTAAGGAAACCCCAAAGCTGTTGGAAGCCAATGTTTGCGGCCTTTACGGAGAAACAAATATAGTCTATAATTTTTTTTTTTTATTATTCAAAACTAAGAACATACCTCATAAAAGCTAAAAAGGTAATGAGGGAGACGCTGACCACCCAACCAGCTGCTGCAAAAGCCTTGGGCATGGTCAGGGCACCGGTGCCAACAATCAGATTGAACATGTACACCAGACCAACCTACATAAACACAAAAGAAAAAACAAATACATTAGCCATCGCAGAATCAAGATAAATGAAATTATAGATTAACAAAAATGTTTTCAACTCTTATGTATTATCAAACAATGATCTGATCTCTCTACATTCACAGAATAGGAGTCTGCAAGTCCTCACTATTATGCATTTCAGGAAGATGAAGTATGTGATAACTCATTTGAACAACATTGCATTTCCTCCCACTTGAGTGCAAAACTCACATATAAATCGATCAAGCCTACTGAAAATTAGTCACGAGGTTTACATACATCGTAGTGTCTACTGTTAAGCCCATTAGAGAGGGATAAGCATTTGCTTTATTGATCATCTTACAAAGGCTTTCCATTTACTACTGCGAGCAAAACAAAGCTGGTAATAGACATTTAAAATGAGATGTTATGTACTTTACTGTAAATGTGTTGATGCATTCTGCCATACGTTGAAACATTTCTTTTCAAAAGCATCCGTAAAAAACACTGAAAAAATCATTTCTTCTGCTTGTTCAAACTACTTAAAATGAGCTGAAACAACACAATTCTTGAGACAACTCCATTATTTTATGTTCAATCTACTTAAATTTTTAAGTTGACTTAATCGATTTGTGTTGGGACAACATGAATGAATTTTGTGGAAGCCTGCATTCTTTACAGTGCTTATTTGATTTAAAAATAAAAGTACTTCTTGCATTAAAAATATATTTAGATGCTTGTTTTTATAGCTTTGTTTAATTCATTATTTTATTACTTATTATCACTATTAAAATGTGCACAAAGAAGCTAAATAATCTTTATTGCTGTTCAGTTTAGTACATTTAACACATTAGTGTTTCCAGCATATTCTTTTCTTTCTTTCTTTTATTTACATAGGATTTTAAAAGTGTTCGTTTTTAAGTTATGAACCAAATTAACCAGTTACAAGAAGCAATAACAATACTACACACTTTGATTAGAGGAAAAGTATATGAAAATCGTACAAGACTGTGAACTTAATGACATTAATGAGAGAAAGAATAACAATCCCATGAAGCACTGCACTGGTTTAAAGATGTTAGCTGCATTTATAGTAGGGCTGCACAATATATCGTTTCAGCATCGATATCGCAATGTGATCAATCACAATAGTTACACCACAGAATATGCAATGTCGGGTTTGTATTATAATTTATCATTTGTATGCGTTTTTGATGCCTTTGATTGTATAATGGCCTTAAAAACACTCCTGGCATAAGAAATTGTACCATCTGTGACTTTAACAACAATTAATTTTATTGAATTATTTTTATTTGTATCATTCAGTTACTGTACTTGAATACTGTTAGACCTGGGACATGACAAAACACTATTTCAACTGTATCTTTTTCTTGATTGTATTTATAGATTGTTACGCATGAAAATACTCATTACACATGCAAATACATAAATGCACTGCAAATAGCACAGACCACATTGAAAATTTGACGGTGACCCAAAAAGGTTTATTAGATTTTATGGACATGCACTCCCACTGCAGAATTATACCTAATCGATCATTATAAATTCTTTCCAAATAGAGATCTCTAGCGGTATCTGGTGAAATTGTAATCATATCGCAATATATAAAATCGCAAAATAAAAAATATCGCAATGCTAAATTTTACCAATATCATGCAGCCCTAATCTGTTTTTACTTCTAGAACCTGACAGTTGTGTTTATTACGTTGCAGAAACATACAGCCATCTTCTCATAAGATTTTCAGAAAAATAAGCATAAACCACAAAGCTAGACACCAAATAAACACACAAGTCTAGATCCTGAAGCTAGTATTCTGCTGATTTAAGCCACCAAAGCACGCATCTCCTATTCCATGAACTTTCATTTCCTTTTTAAATGAGTAACATGAAGTGAGCGGTTCGAATCACATGTCTCTGACATAAAAAGCACCTTCTGACAACCGTCAGCATACATTATTTGATTATCACCGCCTGAAAGCAATGATAAGAGAGCCATTGTGACAGTGCCTTCCATTGCTCTCAAACAAATTGCATGTCCTTAAGCAATTTAAAGGGATAGTTCACCCAAAAAAATACTCACTCTTTACTTGTTTGGATGAGTTTCTGTCTTCTGTTTAACACAAAAGATATTTTGAAGAAAGCTGAAAACCTGTAACCACTGACGGAGGTTTTCTGCTTTCTTCAAAATATAAAGGTTTGGAATCACTTGAGGGCGAGTAAATGGTCATTTTTGGGTGAACTGCCCCTTTAATTCAAGTCACACGAATGACAACCTGGTTATAATATTCTGTACAGTCACAAGACACAAACAGCTGAGTGTACAGAACAGTTAAACTGACCAGTGTGTGTGTTTACTTGAAGTTCTTTGGGTTAATCAATACCATCTCAACTAACGTACATAGTAATAGTACTTACAAATGGAGAGTAAGGCTCCCCTGTTTCTGTAATGCCTCCTGCCATCTCGAAGAGAACACAACTCACACCTAGAAGTTTATCACCATGAGGAAAGAAAAGACACTTGTTTTAATATTTAATACACGACAAATTCGCCAAAGGGGCGAAAGAAGGCCAGCAGGGTAACATGACTACAGTTATGTTTTATTTACATTCAATAAGCCGTTAAAGAAAATGACAGACTTAATTAGTGTAACGTTGAGGGGTTAACCTGCATTATATTTTATGCGACTCATCCACAACAGTAAACACATATGCAGATATATAACTTTATAAATCCACACTAACACAAAAGGCTCACCTGTCGCCGTTGGAAATAACTGCTGTTGTCAAGCGAACGGTTGGTTTAACGTTATATCGTTAGGAATACACGAGGCTGTTTTCTTGTGACGTGCTCATTATCAACAATGCACTACGCCTGCAAATGCGATGTGATGATTAAGCAGGACGCCCCGTGCACACCCCAAACATTTGTTATTCGCGGTCATTTGAGACAAGCTGCAGAAGTTTTTCTGTTTGGCCAAAACATCCCCATTAAAATGAAACAGCTCAAAGAACGTCAGCAGGAAACTAGTTCCTCATACATAGGCAGGGCGTAGGGACGTGGACGCTGATTGGTTAAACGTGGTGACGATGGTTTTATGAAAATGACGCTTGCTGTACGTTTTAGAGAATGTTTTATTATGTAAAAATGAAGAGTATTAAATAATTCTAATGTTAACTACATTTCAAATCAATGTGTAAGTAACTCTAGGTATAGTACAAATCAATTCACTATTTATGGATCTTAAAAAAAAATGTAAATGTTAAAACATTTTAATTTACATAAAGCAATAAGGAGAAACATTTACATCATATGCAGTTATTTTTTTGTTTGTATTTGGTCTGCGTATTACTCCATGCAGATTTCCAAGCATTGACAACACAATACAACATTTTGTATATTTATTATCACACTTTACCCTCAGCACTGACATTTGAATGTAATATACTTCCTACAAAATCAGTTTTTCTAAATTAGATTTTACGTGGACCCATGACTGGATTTAACATACATTTATGAATCCGCAATCCATCAATCCATCACTGCAGATTAAAATAAGCAGGGTCAGAAAGGTTGTAGTTTTTCCGATCAGTAAAAGTAGAGACGAAGATGTTTTGACATTTAATAAAGTGGAAAAAACACTATGACGTGTGTATCTGCATTATGGAGCGTAAAACTAAATGTTCCATGTTTCATTTATTTAATTTGTCATTTGTCATGATACATACTGTTACGCGAATGCTATTTTTCATGTTATTTTGTTGTAGAGTATTTTTTTAAACAGTGGAAACTGAAAAATAAAAGCAGCAGTCCTCTGAAAAAGAGAATAGTTACATTTTACAGGTCTGGTGGTGGATATTGTTGTGTGTGAACGATCAAAATTCTCACAAAATGATTTCAAAGCACAGTGAGAGCACTACCATGTACAATGCAATGTTCTGTGGGTTAGCAAAAACCACCAACATTTTGACAGATGGATGACCATATGAATAAATAATAATTAAAAATGCTTCTTAATATCTGGATGAGCCCAACTAGGGCTGCACAACATACAATTTGAGAATCAATATCACAATGTGTGTATCCGCAATAGTCACATTGCAGGATGAGATTATTTCTCAATCTATAATAAACAATTTTCTTTTTATTATTATTTACAATACAACAATGACCATGTTATTTTATGTTTGATTGTAAATTTTTGTATCTTAATACTTTTCTAATATACAGAAAGCCATAAAGCTGTTTATTTATCTTGCGCTGTTGTATTTATATATGCCGGTAAATTATTATGATTCATGCAAACACACCGCAGAGAAAATACTTCATCCCATTTTATCTAAATCATAGGTCTCAAACTCAATTCCTGGAGGGCCGCAGCTCTGCAATTTTGCCCCATCCCTAATCAAACACAGCTAATCCAACTAATCAAGGTGTTCAAGACTACTAAATACTATTATGCTGGTGAGTTGGAGGTGGTTAGAACTAAACTATGCAGAGCAGAGGCCCTCCAGGAATAGAGTTTAAGACCATTGATCTAAGTGAATTATTTTTTTAAAATAGAGCTATTTAAATCATCTGGTGAAATTATATTCATATCGCAATGTCAGATTTTTCCAATATCGTGGAAACCTACCACCAATATCAGCTACATATCAATTTGTTGAATTATTGTATGGGAATAGAGTGCGTGACATTACCAACCTAAAACTGCACATTTGAAACACTATACACAAAATATTCAATACTGTGCATTCTACATACTCTACATTGTGGTTTTTATAATCTTGAATGATAATCAGAGACCAGACTTGGTTTTAATTTGACAGAAATAGTTTATTTCCCCAATCAAAGTATTTAAAGAAAGGTGATTACTGAAAAACAGGTCAACGTCCAAAATGAGAAAGGGGGAGGAGGGAAAAGACATCTTAATGCTTCAGCAGACTTTCTGAAAATCATAAGCTAAATGCATTTCTCCAACTGTCTGAATGAAACCAAATAAAAATTCTTTAAACAAAAAGAAAACCAAAAGAAAAACTTTTAAAGTCTAACAAAATCTTTGTGCGTACGCACAAAACAAAATATTAAAACAAAAGTATATTAAAACACATTTAACTTAAAATAACTTTAAATAAAAGTTTTAAAAAATTAATGTAAATAAAAACGTTAAAAAATACTAAGTTCTTGGAGGAACACAGGTCTGCTTGGCAGCATATTGTCATTACAGTAACAGGAGCAAATGCAGTGCACAAATCATTTAGAATCAAGGCTTCTCCATTATGTTAGTTTCAGTTAACCAATTCTAAATAACTAACAGTATGATGTTAAAATCACCACAATTTATTTTAATATCTACTTTGCATTTACATTTTTCTCTTAACTAAGTTTAAACCAGAGTTTATTTGAATTAAAAAGGTAGGTCTCGTCTAAACAGTTGTTCTCCAAATTTTTGTAATATATTGTCTAAATATCGAAATGCAGGTCCTTACAAAAAAAATTAACAGAGAAGGAGGAGAAAAACCCAGAAGGGTGGAGCAGCTTACAAAAATGTTTACATTTTAAAAATGAGATTGTCAGAGCTAGTGTTTAATGATGAGGGAAGAAACCTTAAGATGCAACTGTCTTTTCATAAAAACAGACATGCATATTGCTTTAACAGGCATTTAAAACAGCGTAAGCATGATCAAAGCACCTAAAAATAAAAAGGGGGAAAAGACTTGGAAACCCTCTCCTAAATCTCTTCGACAGAATAACATCATACTAAAAAAACAACAATGAAATTGGACTGTTTTAAGTTAAGCAGGACTTTACCTATACTGTTTGTATTTCCCAGAATTCATCAGTCTGTATATTGTGTAGAGGAACATTACGTGCTATCAGTCTAGATTTCCTTACTAAACGTATATTCAGTGTTTAACCTAAGCTAATTAAAGAAATAGCTTTTATAATCATGTGGCAATTAGATTGTCCTTACACAAGCCAAGCATTCTTACTCTTAAAACAGCCTTTATATCTTTAATAGACTCCCATGAGCGGGATCCTGACAGTTCTTATTAGAAAAAGTGCACGTCGATAACACCAACTAAAGTTCCTTAAATAGACAGTTCAAGCAAAAATGGAAGAAATGTATTCTATTTATGTCCCCTCAGACCGGCCAAATGTAGGCGACTGTGTCCTTAAATCAAAACTTTTTAGCTGAAACTGATTTATAAAATGCAAGTCAGTGGCTTGCTTTTTTTTTTTTTTTATAAAATCAACCCACAGTTTAGGCATACAAATGTTCTGCTTCATAAGACCTCAAATGTAATGACTAGAGCCACAGCTTTTGTGTTAGTTTTTTTGGCCTTTATTATTTTTACCTTATTTTTGGACTCACAAAAAGCCAGCTTGCATTTTATGAAACAAAGACAACAGCTATCTCTGTAAAAAATAAAAAATTAAATAGCCAATTAAGTTTTGCATATATTGTAACTCGTGTTTTCCCGCCAACTTTTTATGGTTTTGAATTTGCATTATAAGACATTGATGATATTTTCTCCAACAACTTTTGAAGTAGAAAAGAAAAAAAACATTGAAATCTTTAATAGGTGATGCATTGTAAGGGCTGATGTTATGCATTGTTTAAAAACATTAATAAAAAAAACCCGCTGGTAACTAATTTTCTATACATTATTATTATTTAAAACATCAATGACAGTCACTGTTAAAATGCAGTTAAATTTTCAACATTAAAAGTCAACAGAGATCAAGAACCTATACACTTAATAATGGTGGGTTCCACACATTCGATTTGTGTTGGGACAACAACAGAATTGAGTTGGCTTTTTAGTTGACAAATTTAAGTGGATTGAACAAAACAATTAAGTTGTCCCAAAACAACTCAAGAATTGTGTTTCAGCTCATATTAAATAAGTAGTTTGAACAAACAGTCAATGTTATTGAGTGAAATAAATTCAAAACCATAAAAATATAGGTTACAAGATGAAAAATATAAATTGCAAAATGTGTGGGTTTTTGTTTTTACAGTGCACATCTTGAAAGGCCTGAGAGTGAGTAAATGAACAGCATTTTATAAACAATCATTTTCACTTGAACTATCCTTCTGATAATTATAGATATTTATTCAAGTTCTTTTAAAAGCAGCAAAAGGCAAATTAATCTCTACAGTGAATTTTTGGTGCAGGGTTTCTTAGATCAATATTCTTACGCAGAATTTGCGACAAAATGAATAATAATGCTTAAATACATCTTTGCAGACAACAGCAACCAAATCTGAAAATTACTTTTTTTTGCCATGACCACCATAAAAATCAACAATTCCATTAAGGTTCCTTTTACAGGCTACAGCAGAATTGTTTGACTATAAAATTAAACAAGCAGTCTCTTTATGGAATGAAATATAGCTCAATGTAAAACATAGCCATGGAGGAAAATCAAGCAAGCAGAAAATACAGAAATAAATGTACTTATTAGGTAATAATGATTGCATGCTTTTGTCATTAGCCAACCCTAAAGGTCATAAAAATGTAATCACCTTTTAAACTAATAACCTTAAGTGAAAGTGCACCCAAAAATTCAAATTTCCACAGAATTCGCAAAAGTCGACTGCGACTACAGCTTTAAAAATAAGATTATGTAAATGTTGTATTGTGTCATAAAAATATAACTGAGCAACACTCTGTGAACTACCTAAACTGTAGCCATTTTCTCAAACCATTGCAAAGCCTGATTACTTGAAATATGATGCACAATTACTACAAAAATGGTCAACTCTGTCTTATGAGATTTAATAAATTTACTTTATGCAGAATAAGAATTGTGCACGTTTCGACTGAGACGAGGGTGAAATTTGTCATTTTTGGGTGAGCTATCTCTTCTAGAAAACAACTTTGTTCAGTTATGGTCTGCCATGAGCACATTTGCCGCTTGTGTTTTGCAAGCGTGCGCTTTTGGCATGGAGCCGAGAAGCCAGGCTTTTTGCTAAGGCTGGACTATTGAAAATGGCGTAGTTTTGTCCAATAAGCAGCTGGTGAATGTTGCCTGAATGAACCCTCCCCCTCCCAATCCAGATCCCTGAGCTTCATATTTCATTCCTGTTCTGAGCGAGTCGGAAGCCAAACTGTGACAATAAAAAAGCTGATTTCACATTAACCCTCTCAAATCCTCTTTCGCATAGGAGGAGGAAGTGGGAGCCTCCAGATCACAAACTGTCACTCGACTTCAGCACTAACAGCAGGTAGTTCCCACACACAGACATGGATGAGTTCCCCAGTAACCCTCCCGTAGATTTGACCTGCAAATAGTTAAAAAAAGAAATAAATGAACTTTAATATTACAGGAGTGAGATGCTGACAAATTTACTGGTTAAAAAATATATAGTTCATATATATATATATATATATATAGACAAATTTCCACACACACACACACACTTAAAACTCCAGTAGGTGGCACCAAGTCCCACTTACTGAGTGACTCATTGAATCAATCATGTGATTTATTCAAGAAGGTTGATTTATTTATTCAACAAACCATTATGAATAGTTCATAGAATAATTGATTTAAAAACAGGCTGACAAATGTACTGACAATATAGTCTTATAAAGCATACCTTATCACTTTTGTAATTTTGCTCAAACTCTGACCTTCATAGAAAAGCATTTAAGCCCAAATAGAAAGTTTAGCACAAATTTCTTAAATATAACTTTTGTATACAGTCATTAACATCCTTTAATTGATAATCAAACTTTTTTTTTTATAAAATCTTTGAAATAATTTTTTTTTCTCTATTTGTAATAAAATGGACTGGCAGCACACGTACCTGTAGCACTACATTAAATAAATGTTCTATTTATTATATATATATTTTATTTATGATATTATTAGGGATGCCCTAAAAGAAACTCAAACACTCAGTATTAACTTTGAGCTGTTGTATAAAATCAATCACAATCGCTATAGCACTGTGTTTACTTTTTGCTTTCATAAACTGAATTATTTCTTAAATTATTTATTCTAACAGGATTTTAATAGGCTCTAATCCCAGTCAAGGCATTAGATTTTTGTTGTTGTTTATTAACAGTGAGTACGTTTACATGGACCCCAATAATACGATTTTAATACGATTAAGACAATACTCTGATTAAGAGTCTACCATGTAAACAGCGATTTTTAATTAATTTAATCTGATTAAGATCATAATCGAACTAAACAGTAATCGAATTAAGACATGAGTATGCCAATTTTAGTCCCATTATTGAAGTGCAGTAAAGACATGTAAACACCTTAATCAAACTATTACTGTCATGTAAGACTTGTTGCTGCGTTTGGCGACAGGATATTCCATACACACGGCTGTTTGACACTGTAGGAATGAAAAATATTATATGCATTTGTTTACATGGCAAAACATGTCTTTTTCACCAAGAAGGTCCATACAGACTTCAAAGGCAGATACTGATAAGATCAGGGCCTGGTGTGTGGACTTTGGGGGTTTTACGATGTGGTCACCTGTTGATTGGTCAGTTTGATGTCTCAGCATATGGGCTTTGTTCACATGGTCAAGAGAGATACAAAAGGGTTGGTAAAACTTTGCTCTGGCTCTTTTCCTGCTCTGCGGCTCTTTTCCTGCTCTGCACTTTTCTGGCTGTTCCTCCAGCTCTGGAGGATATCTTCTCTTACTCTACTGCTACAGGCCATCTTTGCGGCCTATTCTCTTTGTCTCTCTCTCTCCCTCCCCTGTCTCTGCCTCTCTCAGGTAACTTTATTTTACATTTAAGCTGGGTACAATTTATGTCATATGTTTTCCATCATTTCATGTTTGATCATTTTATTCAGTTATTTTTGTAACTAATTCAGTTGTAACCATAGAGAATTATTGTTATTAAATCATTTCATTTTCAAGTATTTGTGAATTACTTTTGATTTAACGTCAACACTTAATTGCTCCATATTGCAATACAATACAATCACATAACAGCAACGCTCTCCCACATTTATAGCTATTAATACTGCCCTTATTTCCGTTTTTGGTATAAGATTGTAGAAGGCTGGTTTTACTAGAAATGTACAGTTTTTCACGATCATACTGATAACTTTTTAGTCATTCGGCAAACTACAGTTCGAACCGCTGTAGTTAAAAATGCCATTCCTTACAACACTATTCTCTGCACCTACCGAGTCAGTGAAGGACCAGAGACACCCGCATCACAAAATGTAGAGTTTTTTTTTTTTTCTTTCCATTGGGCGTGCGGTATCAGGTTCCATTAAAACAACACTCTTCTAGCAGTCCTTACTTCACATAGACATCCAATACCTCAGTTTTTCACGCAGGGGCATGAATGAAGTGTTCCTGAATGAAAGTGAAGCTGCCGGACTGCATGAAACACCCCAAATTACATTACAAACTCCGGAGGAAATGGGGATAGTGTGGTGACGGAATGACGTTAAACGAATTGTGCTATGACATGTAAAACGGGATCATGAAAGGAACATTCAAAAAGCAACTCATATAAACACCTTAATCCTATTATTGTCTTATAATTTGCAAATAATTCGATTACTGATGTCCATGTAAACAGTCAGTGAGACAACTTGATAACTCCTATAACTACGATATCTTAAACGTTGCACACCCCATTTTTGCTGAGGTTATTCTCACCTTAATAGTTGGTTTTCCATGTCGCAGGAGTTAATCTACACACCATAGCAGGCTGAAAGTCTCTCCTTCAGCTGCGGTGGAAACTGTTCTGAGAACTGCTGCCAGTTTTCCTCCCCGACCTGATCCTTAAAGCCATGCAGAATCTAGAGAGAAAAATTGACAAATGCCTTTGGAACAGCAAATACTTGTGCTTCTATGCTGGCAAAACTATAAACTCACCAAAAGCTTAGTTACTGAAGAGAAGTATTTGTACCTTGTAAAACATGTCCCTCAAATCATCTTTCGGAGTTACCCAGGAGGCCACAGCATCGCAGAAAAAGATGAAGTCCTGAGTGCAAAAACAATCACATTAAAGACCAACTGGAAGTACCAATACTTTAACTATTAACACTTTTTTTGTAATAATTCCCAAGTAAAAAAATAAATAAATAAAATAAAATCTCCATTTGTCTTTTATTAGTAGACAAGTGGGCTAAAATTCAGCATTTAAACTTTATTATAATTAAAACAAGTACATAAGGGAACACAAAAGAAAATATAAATTATACATTCATTTTTATACAGCTTCAACTTTTTTTAAAAAGATTATAGATCCCACAAACAACAAATTTACAAATTCGTTATAATTCAATAAAGTAAAACTATAACACTAAAATACTTAATTTACCTTAATTTCAAACATCTGTGTTAACCTAAAGTTCAGTGTGGCTTTTTTGTTGTCACAAGTGTGTCCAATGCAATTGGCAATAACCTTGGACATGCTGTTTGTTATTTATTTGCTCTTACCTGTACGACTCCTCCAGGATTTACACCAATCATCACACAAATGCCCCTGAAGGCAGAGTCTTTCTCTTCATTATCCCGAATGTTTCTGAGTGACGTGCACCTAGATTTGGGAAGGGGAGGAATGTTTGTTAGACTGTGTGTAAATTCTTATGCATAACTATTACAGATGCACAATATTGTCACAATCCAATATGAGTGTCCAATCTGACTGCTTAATTGGCAGAAGCAAAAATGCACGTATCTGATTCATATTTGATTTTTTCCAATATATGAATGAGGTCTAAACAGAAAAATAACTTAACTGCTAATCTTTATGAAATGGGAAAAAAATCGATTCAAAATTTAGTCTTCAGCCATGGTGTAAATGCATTCAGGTCAAAACAAATACTTCCCAAATACTTGGTCACTTTTCGATTGACTGCTGCCTTTATCATAGGTTACGTTCACACTGCAGGCAAATGTGGCACGAATTAGATTTTTTTTTTTGCCCACGTGACTCAGATCTGTTTTTGTCTTGACAGTGTGAACAGCCCAAACCGCATGGTATTTGATCTTTTTAAATCAGATTTGTGCCAACCGTGTGAACGGTTATGTAGGATTTCATGTGACTTTTACATAATCTTTGAGTGACATACGTCATCATTCTGTGCTGCAAACATCATCTACTCCTCCGCAGCATAGTAGAATGGCACACAGGTCAATAACTACCACAGAAAGTTGGTTGTTCATTTAAAAAAATAAAAAATAAAAGTTCATGAAATACACCACAGTAGTCTGTGAAGAGGGCAATAATCATTAAACATAATCTGACAACGTGCTTACTCCATACAGTACACACATTGTGTGCATAATTAGACATTTTGTTTAGGACCATGACCTGTTCACACTGCAAATCTGATATTGGCCTCATTTATAACAACAATGTGTACAGCTATGCAAAAAAAAATCTGATCTGAGAAAAAAAAATCTGAGCACTAAGCCTTTAAGCGTGAGCGTAGCAGTCCTAGCAGAGAAGTTACTGCAGGTTCATAATCAACATCTTATTGGTGTATCAATTTTTCATATTAGACCAACGCAGATTTTTACATTAAAGGAATAGTTCACGCAAAAAATTTACATTCTGTCATCATTGACTTTCCCCTCACCTTTTCCTCCCAGTTTGAGTTTCTTCTGTTTAACACAAAGATTGTATTCTGAATAAAAGCCGAAAAGCTGTAACTACGGACTTTCATAATATTTGGTATTCCTACTATGGATGTTAAAAATTACAGGTTTTAATGTTTCTTCAAATTATTGTATTAAATGTTCAACAGAAGGAAGAAACTTAAAGGTTTAAAACCACTTAAAGTTGAGTAAAATGCACTGACTCTTTAATTGAGTAAACTATCCCTTTAAGTAATTATTGGCAAATGTATTGAACTTTTGGATACTGTGCATTCCTATAAAAACCATAGCATCTTACCAAGGGCGAATGAACTGTGGCAACATGGGGGCAACTTCCTGTGGACACACGTATCCCAGTCGACCAATTGTAATGGCTGTTTGACAAACAAAGAGGACATGAATGAGTCTAAATTGTTTAAGCTATGATTTACCTGCAGTCAAGAACACTCAAATCAGAACAACAATTTCCACACAGTAGATTCAGGATTCGAATGTCTGTGTTAGTGTTCATCATTAGTATGAGTGCGATTTTACTGAAGCGATGAAGTGCATCTGCATCACATTACCGGTGTTCTCCAGCAGAGTTTTGGGTGTGTTGGGTCTGTTGATGATCTCCACAAGGTTATTGAGAACCAGGGCCACAAAAGGCTGCATCTCCGTACCTGGGAAATAGTACTCAATTAAAATTAAAAGAAAACCCTATAAAGAAAAACAATAAGTAAATAAAACAGAGCCTCAAAATAAAATTAAATAGAAAAAAAATAAATCTTTAATATGCTAATTGCTTAAAATGAATTAACTACATTTGTAATTAACACAGAATTTAAATAAGCATTTAGTAAAATGTACTCTCATAAATAAGTTGCAAAATAAAAAATTTAAAAGAGACAGCCTGTATTTACAATTCTAGCAAAACCATCTAACTTTAACCAAACCTTTAAATAGTACAATTATTTTGTTTAATTTAATATAAACATCACACTTGTTAATCTAATGAAAAAACATTCACACTAAGCAATTGTCAAAATACTGTACTAAAAATTATCACTAAACAAAAATGTATCTATGCAAAAAGTCAAACAAGTTTAAATACCAAATACACGAATAAAAATAATATTAATAGATACAGCATGTAAATTATAAATAAAACTAAACAATACAATACAAGACTACGTAAAGGGGGGAGGGGGTGTGAAACAAATAAATACTTAAACAATAAACATTACTCAAACACAAAATCATCCAAATACAATACTGAATATAATCAGTAAACAAATAAATCTATGCAAATAGTAAAAAAGTTTAAATACTAAAATAAATACATAAAAATATTTATAATGATAATGATAATAATAATAATAATAATAATAATAATAATAATAAATACAGCATGCAGTTTATAAATAAATCAAACTAAAATAAGAAGAATGGGGGGTTGGGGTGAAACAAATAAATACTTAAACAATAAACATTACTTAAACAATCATTTAAATACTATACTGAATAATCACTAAAATTAATCTCTATGCAAATAGTAAAACAAAAGGTTTAAATACTAAAATAAATGCATAAATTTAAAAACAAATACAACAACAACAACAACAACAACAACAACAACAACAGAGCATGTCAATTATAAATAAATTAAACTAAAATGCTTAAATACAAGACAATATGTAAAAAGAGGGGAAAATGAAAATTACATTTTAAAACGCTAAACATTAGTCAAACGAAACTAACTTAAAATATTTTAAAAAATAAAATAAAAACTAAATAAAATAAATAAACTAAAATGGCAACTACTAAAATAAGTAAAACAAATAAAGAAACCAATATACTAAAACAAATTGTACATGCATAAAGACACTAAATAACATGTAAAATACAAGAGAATAAATAGAGAATACAACAGAAATTACATTCCTGCATTCATCTTTTCAAATCAGTCTACCCAGTTGTCCTATAAAAAAAAGTGCCACAGTAAATGTGTGAGAGCAGGAGTTAATGTGTGTGTAAACACTCACCCATCTGCATGGTGATTTCCCCGATGGCCCATGTGGCGTTGTTGCACACGGAAATGAACTCGGGGTTGAGATTGAGGCCCAGCACAGGCATGAACTCAGCTGGAGAAGGCAAACGGACACCAATGACAAACTGACCAGCACGACACACACAAACAAGCAACAGCTAGAATGAGAAAAGTGGCTCTCCATCTGTCAGGCGTCACCCAGTATGACAAATAAAACATTGAACTCACCAACACAGGGCTTGACATGAAGGAAACAGGCTTTAGTCAGGTCTCCCAGCAGAGCAAACGAACTCTGACGCACCTCCGGCATCGTGTCCTTCAGTAAATTTAGAAGACACCATTTAGACTTTTTTTTTTAACAGTAAACAATTAGTTAGTACAGGACAAATTTATCAATTTTATCCATATATTTCTTTATTTGAGACATCATGACAGTCATGCAATCTTATTGAAACATAAAATATTGATTTTCTCAACTGATTTTAACAATATTGAGTACTAATTATTACAATTTAATAATCTTATAATACAGACCTGTTTATATTTAATGTCATCATTAATGAACATTTTAAATAACTTATAAAAATAGAAAGTAAAAAATATTTCTAAAATAAAGTAGAGTTTTTAACTGCTGTTAATTTAAAAAAATGCATTTGGAAAGTCTTTATTAAAGTATTTAACAATAAATATGACAGCAATTTAAGCATTATTATTTATTCACTATTACGAAACTTATAATTAATTAGTATTCTTATTAAATACAAATTTTTACTGTTGTTACATTTTAAAATATACATTTAAACAAGAGATAGCGGAAAAGTAATGCTTAAAAAAAATAAAATTACTTTAAAAAAAAAAAAAAAAAAAAAACAACACTTAAATATAGATAACAATTATAAATAATTCTAATTAAATAAACAAAACACCAAAAATCCTACATTTCATTATTAATAAAAACAAACATTTATAATAAATTATAAAACTGCAAGTAAAATATTTCTTGAATACAGTAAAATTTAATTGAACTATTAAAAATAAACTACTTTTGGTTGTTTAAAAGTCTTTAAAGTATTTAACATTGAATATTACAGCAATGTAAGCATTTTTATTAATTTACTATTATGGAACTATTATTAATACTAATTAATTCCAATAAGTATTATTAAATACTCCTTTATGTAATTTGTATTGTTGTAAAATGTTTAAATATATGTTTAAACTAAAAAGAGAACGCAAAAGTACTGCTTAAAATAACAAACCTCTGAAATTCCTACATTTTATTAATAAAAATAAACATTTAAAATAAATAATAAAATTGCAAGTAAAATATTTCTAAAATACAGCAGAATATTTAATTGATGTTAATTTAAAAATGAACTATTTTTGTTTGTTTAAAAGTCTTTTTATTAAAGTATTTAACAGGTTACATATTACAGCAATTTAAGCATTATTATCAATGCAGTATTATGAAACATTTTATTATTAACACTAATTAATTCCAGTTAGTATTAATATTAAATACTTGTTTATTTTATTAGTTATTTTTTATTGTTACATTTTTATATAAATTTAAACTAAAGAGATCATGCAAAAGTAATGCTTAAAATAAAACACTAGACTCATTAATGAAGCACACTTAAATACTAACAGCAACTCAAAATAATTAGAAGTAGATCACAAATACACAGAAATTACTACATTTTATTATTAATAAAAACAAGAATAATAATGATAATAAGAATTTAAAAGTTTTCCTTAAATTAACACACTAAGCTTATGAAATGAATTATACCTGCATGCACTGGAAGAGCAGGGTCATGATGTTACTGCGAGTGACCAGCTGCTCCACGTTTGCTCCGAGTCCCTCAGCCAAACCGCTGAGCAGATCCAGAGCCACAATCATGAAGTCTTTATCAGGGGCCTCGTACTGCTCTGGCTGCTGGTTATACATCTGTAACGAGAGCATGAAACTTATTAACACCTGAGGAATCAGCCAAATACGCTTCATTCCCAAACAAGCTCAGATGTGGACTGACCATGGCTTGAGCGAGGTTCTTCTGGACCAGCGTGACACAGCGCTGATAAACCGGCTCACAATAGGGCAGAAAGCCGCTCTGCAGAGCTGTGGCCACTGAAGACAGACACTACAACAACAAGTTCACAGTCTTAAAGCGACAGTTCATACAAAAATCACTATTAATGTTCAATTACGACATGCAATGCATAGGTGACTTTCTTCCTTCAGTAGAACATTAAAGGCTTAGCTGAAATAGTGGTCCTAGGCAATTCATATAATGCATGTTAATGGCAACAGGCACTTTAAAGGCACAGTATGTAATTCTCACTACTAGAGGATGTGTATTCACAACAAACAGAGGCGTAATTTGACAACACAGTGATTGAGTGTAGAATTGTGGTCTTTATTGCATCCTATAGAACTCATGTTTATGGATAAGCTAAAGAATTCAAAAGTTATTATCATGGCAGTATGAAGCAGAGTGAGGGGCTGTTCAAATATAGTCTTTTGCACACACAAGTTCATTATTTCAAATAAAGACATGCAGCATGTATGCGCACAGTGACATGCACACATTTTCCAGACACGCCAACAGCACAGCAAGTAAAAAACATCTCAACTTTTCAGAAAGCCGCAAGTGCACCACAAGTCATGTGACAAAAACCAACCAATCAGCTTTCTACTTTCTGTTGAATATATTCATTTCAGTATTAACGGTAGACTAACTATCTCAGACCATTCTAGAGCACCCAAGTACTGCAGTGCTTTGTAATTTGCTCCACAAATAAAACTTGTATCAGAGCTGCAGCAAGGGTTTGTCAGTGGTTGATCCTTAAAGAGCATGGTTGCCTAGTAATGACAGACACCACTGGAGCACAAGAATTCCATTGAAATTGGTAAAGTGACGCCTCTGTTTTCTATGTGGTTTTAGATACAATGTGAACTGCAGCTAAGTTTGAAAGCCGTTGAAGCGAAAAGAGAGTGCTGAAAAAATTGCTGATGAAAGACAAGCACAAAAGCAGTTGAGTTATTATGCCAGCCCACTGCTTGAGTTCTTCTGCTTGTAATCATGTGGAGAAGCAGCACTGCTTTATCATACTAAAAACATTTTAGGATTCGGTCATAATGCTGCTCTGTGCAATAAAAGACACAACATTAATACATCTTAGTGTTTCTCAGTTTTCTACAAACCCAAAACGGAAGTCAAAGTTGTGACATCATTAGCATGTCACTAGTTAAAATATATTATTGCAGATGTTTTGAAGAATGTTAAAATCCTGAGAAATAAGCTGAGTACATGTCAGCAAAATACACAATAGTTGTTTAGGGTTTTTTTAAATATTTTTAATCCAAAACTATTACATATTGTGCCTTTAAATATCACAATGCAGAGTAACAAGTTTACCTCCAACAAGGGGAACAGATCCTTGTCTTCATCTTTCAGCTCATTCCATTTCTGAATGAGAGGCGGCATGAGCTTTTGGATGTATTCCTGTTAAACAAGAATCACAATAAGTGTTTATCAGAATTACAAACTGCCCATTAACATATAATAAAAGTGCAGTGAACGTACTGGCTGGTTCAGATGATGTCCGACAGAGTCTGCGAGGGTGCCGATAGCATCATACAGGATCAGCAGGTTCTTGTGCTGATACTTGTTGAATGCAAACACGAGTGTGTCCAGAATGAAGCTCAGGTATGGAACCAGCTCAGTACAGGCCTCCTCTTCCAGAGTCGCAAATGCACTGATGGGAGAGAGGGGAAAAAATAATAATAATAAGATCTGCAGTAGCCCAATGTGTCAACATTTCTTCAGAAATATCTAAACAGCGGGAGGTTTGCTGGTTTAAAGCGTTTATGTAATATAAAGGGGAACCATTTTTAAAAGATAGTTTAAGGTTTTAAAATTCAGACATGGTTGAGTCAGTTATCTATGAGCAGATCAAACACACCTGCAGGCAGCCTCTTGAACCTTCTTGTTGCTGTCAAGGATGCGTTTAAGCAGTTCAGTCATGAGGGGCTTGAGGTAGGAGTCTGCCGGCTGACTGACCACCCAGTGTGCATAGCGGCTCAGAGTCCAACAGGCGATGGAGCGAACCAGTGCCTTCTTATCACAGAGACACTGGACCAGGTGAGGAATCAGCTCCGGCAGGTACGGAACCATATCCTGCATACAGCCTGCACATAAAATGACAAAAAGTCCAGATACAGTATTTTTATAAAAATTTTATTTTAATGGATACTTCTATTTACTAAGGATGCATCAGACTTATTTCAAACAATAAATCTACAAAATTATAACATTATATACTATATCAGATGTTTATTCAGTTTATATAAAACAAATGCACTGTAGAATCCAAAATATTATAAAAATCTTAATATTTCAATATTGACAAGTGCTTGAGCTACAAATCAGAATATTCGATTGATTTCTGAAGGATTGTTTACCTTTGGGTTCACTTGGTGTTAAAAAAAAAAAAAAAAGGAAGCCTTGATAGTTTTATGGACTTTTCAAAACTTTTTTCTCATCAAAACCTTTGAGCAGTAATATAATGTGCAGTTCACAGTTTGTATCATGCATGAAATATTAGCGATTTCATCTATCATCTATATGAAAACATTTAAGATTCTTTTCAAAACAAAATTACAAGTGCATTTTAAAAAAAATGCATTTTCTATTTTCTTTAGCAATAACTGCTGTACTGAAAACAACAAATCCGTGATTTAAAAAACAGGTTTCTGTACCAAACAGTCATGGCTGTGCACTTCTCCAAACTTATCGTCTTATTCACAGTCTCATACCTTCAGCAATGGCTCCCAGCACCAGAATGCCAGACTCTTTCACTACCCAGTCGGGGTGGAACAGCAGTTCCTTCAGCACTGGAAGCAGGTGAGGAAGCAGCTCATCCCGAAACACGTTTGCCAAGACATCAAGAGCAGCCGCCGAACACTTTCCTTCAGAGCAAAAAAAACAACAACTCACAAGCTCAAATCAGACCTCCAATTACCTCGACAACCATTTTAACTTTGCTTTGTGGATCAGACAGTATGAATACTTGAACATCACTGACATTCATGATACAGTGTGTAATCATCTCCACAAAAAGCCACTCATTGTTTGCTCTACAAAAGTAATGCACTGATTTAGATTTTTCATGGCAGATTTCTTTACATGCAAATTGATAAATTCCTTTTTTTCTCTTTAGTTTTTCTTATTGTGTTATAAAATATTCTTTATATATTTAATTGCACAGTAACAGTTCAAAGTAGGTTAAAACAATGATTTGACTTCAGCTTTGTGAAATGTTGCTCAATAAAAAAAAAATCACAGAATAACAACAGATGATCTTTAAAGAAAAAGCCCTAAGACAAGAATGCTATAGCTTATATGAGCTACAAAAGACTTTACACAATCTTTTCATGGAAGTATGAAATGAACAAAGGTCAATATTTGTTAACAGTATATTTTTTTTAGCTGTGGTTGCTTCATCAATCCCTTGCAGCATCTGAGATGAGTCTCTGGCATCTCTTATTCCTCCATTACCCCACTTTGTACTATAATATCACTACAGTGCAGTTTGTATGCAAGTCTGAAAAAAAATGGCCAATTGCACATTTGGAGCACAAAAAAAAATAAAAAATCATTTTGATCATCAATGCATCCCCACTTTACAAAATGGGCATTTACCAAGCAGAAAGTTGGTTTGTCACATAAAAGCACTCACGTAAATTCCAGTCTGACAGACTGTCATCATCATCGTCGTCGTCATCTTCACTGTCCTCTCCTTCCTCCCCCTCATCACCCTCGTGCCGAAGAGTGACCGTACGAGACTTGTGAAAGCGTGGCTTTATGTCCTGCTCGTTGTCAGGCACGGCCTCGTCTTCCTCCACATCACCCTAAATGGGAAGTAACAGAGCAATGTGATGAAACATAGCTCTAAGTTTAGGTCAATCTAAACTGAAACAACTGAATTGAAGAGCTCAGGTCAGACAGTATGAATACATGAAAATCACGGAGAACATCAAGAGAAATTGTATCATCACACCTGAGGCCAGACTGCTTGAAGTTACTATTATCTCTAACAACTAACCTTGAGCAAAATTATGTCAATCTCAGAGTACTTCATCCCGTTGACCAGAACAGGAACCAGTCTAGGAGAGAATAAAGGTGAGGTCATATTAAACTTCAGAATATTGCAGATGGATGTGATAGTCACGGAGTATAAAATATATAATAATAAGTGCGTCTCTGACAATAGAGCAAACATGAGAAAAATCGCCATGGCAACAGGCAGGAAGCTCAGTTGCAAAATAAAGGGAAATGGTAGAAATGTGCCAATTAGTTCGCACTCCTTCAGTGTTCATAATCTAGCTGTTTAAAATGCACCGAATGGCTAAATGTTTAAAGAATTTCATAAAGCTTTTCATGATTCAAACAACCAAAAAAATAAAAGAAAGAAAATGTCAACCAGTTTTCCTCATTTTAACAGTCTAACAAAAATCTATTGTAATAATACTAAAACTAATAAAAACAATGCATTAGAATTACTGAATTATTTTATTAAAATAAAACAAGTGTCAACTAATCTGGGTTATTATATTTTGATCATATGCCTGAAAATATAATAATAAAAATGATTAGTCAGACAAAAAGACTAGCCAAAAAAAATGTGCAAATGGTATATAAAAATAAATAAATACAAAATAAATAATGTATAAATAAATGAATTTAAAAAAAATACTTGTCCTGACTCTTACACTAACCCACAGTGTTGAGCATAATTTTATGGCTATCGTTCTCATACATGTAAACTGGTCACTTACTGTGCAAGGTGTCCAGACAGGACGTCTTTACAGATGGGCTGTTCAGCCAGTGTAAGCCAGAACTCACAGGCCTCCAGAGACACATTCTCATCCGGGTCCTGTGTGCGCTGAAGCATGTACTGTACAAACAGTCAACATTACACATATTATAAGGCTGGACATCAAAATCACAATATGGACTATTGTCTGTCAATTTTAAACCGCAAGAGACTATTGAATATGGCATCTGGACATTTTGCATAAAAAAAATTTAAAAAAAAGCTATTACCATATCACATATACACATGGAAACTTACACAGGGCCCATTAAGATTAAAATAAATGTATGGTTGAATTTTGTTTTAATGTGACAAAGTTATCCTAAAGCTAACTGTTAAACTCAAAGTTTTATGATAACTGTGAATGGTCTTTTTTTCTGACTATTAAAAGCTTAACCAGTAAAATTCAAAGTTTTTCAGAGTTCAGAAAAATTGAGTGAAAATTAAAATGAATGGAGTAAAAAAAATATAAGACAAAAAATGAATTTTAAAAGTATTAGATTTTAAAGTACAGATTTTACAGGGCAACATCTAGACAGTAAGGTTGTTTCTTACCTCAACGATGCTGCGCATGTGAGGGAGGAGCCGGTCCACTCGCACCTCCAGCAGCATGACCAGAGCCCGGCACACGTTCTTCCGCACCTCCGAATCCTCGTCTGATGAAAGCGCAAACAGACTCTGCAAATACATGCAACAACGAAAAGGAATTAAAACAACACGCGCACAGTTATTAGGGCAATGCTTCTCTCATGAGGGTGTAAGGTTCTTTGAAAATGTATAGGTGCTACTCGACATTTGACATTCAAGTTGTGATTTATTTTTGATCAATATAAATTACTTCATAAATCATTTTTTGATCACTGCCATGCAGTATACAATAACTAAATAGTAATAAGGGTACTTTGTGCTAATAACTCATACAGGTTTTGTACCATAGATTTATTCCTAAAAAAAAGTTAATTTAAGCTTAATTATTTTTTGTTTAGATGTTAAGCTTATTTAGATGCTACATGTGGGGTTTCTGTTCTTTTAATAAAAACAATAAAAAGCTGTACATTTCATCTAAAATAATTGAACTAAATTCCATTCAATTAAATAGCTGATGGTAAGGATACATGCTTTATAATGAATTTCACAGAATAATCCTCAAACACAAATTCTCCTCAGAAGAAAAAAGCATATTGCATCACTTCTGCTCATCCACAATTTGACATTTCAAAGAATTTTGCAATTGTTTAATTTATAAAATAAAAAGTCAACAGTAATAACATGGTAACTCAAAACACTTTTTAACATTTATCTATTAATGAGAAGCTGCTGATCTGATACAAGGTGGTTTATATTGGGAAAATATTAAGTTTATAATTATATAAGAATATATTACGTATAACCACTTCCTTTACAACTCCAGTGGGAGTTGCTTTGGTAACATATCAATTAAGAATGAATATTATAAATCCATTGTTCATGCTTCAGTACCTCAATAAAAGTGTCAATGTTGTCCATGAGGGCTTGTGCTCTACTAATGATGAACTGGTTTACACAGGCAACAGCATGAGACCTACAGAGCCACAAGATCAACCATTAGATACTCATTATATGAAGTTTTGTTCCCAGAGAGATAAAGAAACCTCCAGACTGACCTGATCTTGGGGCTGCAGTGTTTAAAGAACTGCAGGAACTTGGGGATCATGATGTTTAGGGGTCGGTTCAGAGCATCACTGTCCAGCAGCTCAGAAGAGTCCTCGCAGATCTTCTGAAGAGCTCCAAATGAGCCCTGGATGTGAACAAAGAAATAAATAAATATATAAATAAATAAATAAATCTCACTATATTTCTGTATTCCAGGGGTTTAAGCACATCAGGAGAAGTGTGGCAGAGGCAACAATAAATAAAAATGTCAAATGGACAATACTTTCTATATAGTTTATTTGTAAACATTCATACAGCGCAATTCTGCTTGTATAATTAGAGCAAAAAACATGATGAAAATTAAGAACAGGACACATTTGATGATTTAAGGGATGTGCAATTAGCAAACGCTATTAAGCAAAGCTGTGATTGTCTTGCACATCATGTTGTGTGATCAGCAGTAAATCGCAGAAGGCCACTCGTGCAGAGATAACAAACACCCATGAAGAAACAACTCAGGAAATCTACATATTGTTGCATTATAAACAGAAGTTTAACTGCTTTCATTGATTCAGTATGACTAATAAACAGACGACTACTAAACATCTTACAGAAGTATTTATTTAAAACACTCGACTGAAGTTATGAAGTGAGCTCAAAGTAAAAACCTTTTAAAGCATCACGCAGAGAGAGACAACTTAATGTCTGAGAGGTTAATTTACTCTCATCTCATAAGATCTCATCTCACTGAGAATGAGAACTTATCCATGTAAAATTTCTTAAAGTGACAACAGCCTAATAATATTCCTGTACTGATATTAAATGTAGTCTGGAAATTCTATTTATTTATTTATTTTATTTTTTACATATACATACATATACATACATACACATACATACACACATATATACACATACATACATCTGAATCTGTGTACATTATACATATCTGAATCTGTGTACATTATGTACACTATGCCTTCAACATTTCCTTATGCAAATGTGTTTAAACTTTATGCAAGACAACAGCACAAACCTCGCAGATGTTGTAGTCTTCCGAGTCGAGCATGTTGCACAGCTGAGGCAGTAACTCTGGCCATGTCTGCAGCTCCCCTTTGGTGGAAATCGTTGTGATGAGGATTCCTGAACAGAGACAGAGAACATCAAATTTCCTTCCAGCAACTGGATTGTAACTATAGGACTATGATACATGTTAGCTTTCACAATGTATATTAGTCAACATTTGAAGTGAATTAGTTATCCAAAAAAATGGGTGTTGAATAGTTTGTTGAACGGTTTTGATCCACTTTAAATGTTGACTACTGTTGTCACCAGCAATATAATTCTGCTCTATAACAATAAACTAGTAACTTTTCATATTGTTAACTGATGTATACAATTAAAATGTCATACTAGCCCTAGAATAAAGCACAAATTTTTTTTTTTAAATATCCAACAAGCTAATTTAGGCATTACATGAAGAGCACTCAAAAACTTTTCTTGGTATTTCATGGCAAAACCAGACCAAATTTACAACATTTTATAAATATCACTGTTCTATAATAAAAAATAAAAAATTAACAAGACGACAAACAGCAATAAATCTAAAACAGTTTTTGATAAAAACTGTACCATTTTTGATGGTTTCACATTTAAAAATAAATTAAAAATCTCTCCAGATAAAAACCGTTGTCTGATAACATTAAAAGTGGGGCATTCCAAAAGCATATTGATAATATTGACTTGTATTTTTACCTTCAATTAATTTTTATGTGCAAATAAAATAATAAACATAAAGACTTTAAAATTTAAAGAATCTTTCCTTTGTAACAATCAATTTAGTAAAAGAAACATGCATTTTAAAAAGTATATGTTTGTCCAACTATATTATTTGCAGGGTTTTATAGAATTTGGCTTATTTTCAGTAATCTTTAATAGTTTGATTAAAGCATAAAGATTTTGAAATAATTTAAGAAAGAAAAAAAATTAAAGTGCATTTTGTTTAGTTTATGTAGAAGTTTTGTTTAATCTAGAGCTTCACCGATAGTGGCGCGGATGAGAGGAGAAGGATCCCCGATGTTGTTCAGACATTCCTGCTTGATGAAGTGTGCAACTGCTGGAGGGAAGTTCTGATAGTGAACCTTCACATTGTTCTTCAGTATCAAACCGCTGAGAGATCGCGTGGGCTCATCTGTGGAGGAAAAAAACATTCAGAATCAAACAGACTGTCTGAAAGCCTGATGGCACATCCCACATGTGTAAAACGATTAGCAAATGCAATACGGCATGCTTGATGTAAAAATAAACCCAGGCGCTCACCTTCAGTTTTCAGCCTCGTCAGGACGAAGATGAGATAGTTGTTAAAATCAGGAAACTGGTTCAGCTGCTCCAGTTTCTGAGAGTAAAATTAATGTATTAACACAGATGGCATTACTTCTTTGTAACTTATAATAATAATAATAATAATAATAATAATAATAATAATAATAATAATGCACTCTTCTACATGCATACTAACACTGTTTTTATTAATTTTTAGTAACTTTTAACATGTACTAAAGAACACAAAACATACAAAATTATATTTTAAAAAAAATTATAAAAAAAAAAAAAATTACAAGCAGGGCTGCACAATTTTGGAAAAATGTTATATTGTGATATTTTGTTTTTCTGCAATATATTTTGCAATAAATACAATTTCAGATTACTTAAATACCTTTTTTAAAATCATTTTAGGCAAATTGGGATAATTCTGCATACCACATAATAATCCAATTATATGCATAAATAAATATAAAAGAGCAAAGATGCAAATGAAACAAACAGTGCTATTTTTTCTTTTTTTAATTAGTAAATAATAAATAGAAATAATCTTTGTAATCTAAAACAACAAGTGTTATAACTTTGTGCTTTTTCACTACATTATGGATGTACAACACTGACAAACTATTGTTCAACTGCGTATTTTGAAGAAATCTGAAAACCAATAACCATTGATATTCTTAGCAGAAAAAACAAATACTTGAGGTTTTTAGCTTTCTTCAAAATATCTTCTCTTGTGTTAAACAACAAAAAAAGAAGCTTAAACAGGTTAAACAAGTTAATGGTAAATGATTCATTTTTGAGTGCATTTGAACACTGGTACACCAAGTTTCTTTATTATACCAATACATGTAAGAATATAAATATTGTCCCTTTAAACCCTTTAATTTCTGTAAATAGCAGATAATTCTGTTATGTGTTGTGAGGATACCTGCTGTACAGCTCTCTGTGTGGCTGTGTTTGGAGACTGAGAGTCTCTGAGGAGCTGCAGGACCTGCTGGAGGCCTTGTTCATCCGGCTGCCACTCCATCCTGTACACAAACCACAAACAATTACATTCTCCATGTCTTCACAATTTACTTCCTCTTACAAATCTATTGCCAAACCTTTGACTAGAAAACAACTTTTGCACCCTTTGTAAACCACATCTATCATCTTGCAAATTAATTAATGAAAATGTATTTCTTTCTTTTTTTTTTGAAGAGAACATAAATCATTTACATTTATGCAGTTTGCTTACATGCCAAGTGACTAACAAAAAGTAAATTATTGTTTTTAAGTTTGTATGCAAGTGAATTGGTTTAAAAGTGTTGGGTCATTAAACACTGACGACTACGCATAAACATGGCCTTTTCCATGTCCTGCAAATCAGTGTTCAGATTCATAATTAAAGCAGTGATTATAACTATTTATTTGATTTAAACAATGAAAGTTTAAAATAAAGAGATGAAAACGCTATGATTAAGCTAATCAACTAAATATTTTTGAAAAGAATAAATAGTATTTCAGATACACAATCAAATTAAATGTACTGCAAGCCAGTTTTTTTTTTTTTTTTTTAATAGTTTCCAGGTACTTTATTTTCAATTTCAGGCATTTTGTTTTTCAGTCCACTTTCGCTTTGTGTATATTGAAATAACATTACTATATCTATCCATTTTATAATAGTTCTGTATATAACCCACATTTTTATAACCCACTTTAAACATACTTTCTCAAAACACTTTTTTTCAAAATGACTGTACTTTGATTAGCCCAAAAATAAGCGTTTAATAGTGTCAATCTTGCACAAAACCTGATAATAATGTATCTATTGAGTTCCATCTGGTATATACTTATAACATTCATAACTGACCGCTTCTTTGCTTTGTGATCCAAGAGCTAACAGTAATGCACGTATTGAGCAATTCGATACAATAACCCAAATTAACTTTACATAAAGCCTGGGGTTATGATTGTTAGCCTTCGTCCGACTTAATTATTGATCGTTATTAAGCTGATGAAGGCATAAAAGCATGAAACAAGCAAGCAATGCACATGGTCAGGAGTGCATAGCATGCAGAGGCCTCGTCTTTCACCATATGCAACAGAATAATTCAAACACCATCGGACACGACGTTAACACATTATAAATGCGTAAACACTTATAAAACGTTTGATGCAGAAACAAAAACACAACGCGAAACTTCGAATCCTAAAGCAACAAGTAATGGCCGTCTAACGTTAATCCTACATAAACAGCATTGTACACATACAAGGGAAGCGTTAGCCGCGAACTAGCATTTACACTTGTTTTAATCTACGCCGCGCGACATTAAGTGGTCAAACTGCACATATATATTTTATATAGTAATAGTTTTTGAATTCAAAAGCGTTCACTTACACATGCCGCGTGTGGAGGCCTATTTATCAGCTCGCGCTAGCCTCGCGCAATGGCACTTTCAAACACTTCCGCAGCACGACCACTACCACGAGGAAGTGACGACATGTCGGCAGTTTCAAAAATAAATGAATCTGATAAAATATTTAATTGAAACATTGTTCATGTAATTGTTGTATATGGAGGACGAAACCTGCAAAAACAATAAATAAAGAAATAAATAGATATGCAAATAAATTAATTAATCCACAAATTCCAAATATATATATATATATATATATATATATATATATATATATAAAGATAGTGCGGGCAGATTAATAATTAAATAAATTACACAGATGTTGGGGGGAATAAAAAAATGCTAAACTGAAAGTAGATTTTTCACCCTTTCACACCGCACTGTTAATTATTAATATATTTATTTATGCAGGAATTTGTAGATATATATGTTTATTTATTTGAGTATTTATTTATTTATTGTTTTATTTATGCAGGA
>CAIGQW010055694.1:6209500-6250637 GCA_903798125.1 Danio choprae | reverse complement strand
GTGTGTGTGTGTGTGTGTGTGTGTGTGTGTGTGTGTGTGTGTGTGTGTGAATGAGTGAGTGTGTGTGGATGTTTCCCAGAGATGGGTTGCGGCTGGAAGGGCATCCGCTGCGTAAAACATATGCTGGATAAGTTGGCGGTTCATTCCGCTGTGGCGACCCCAGATTAATAAAGGGATTAAGCCGAAATGAAAATGAATGAATGAATATATATATATATATATATATATAAATAAAACTATATATACACACACACAACTATGGAAATGACATATAAATACATTATAATCAGTTATTAATATTTCATTGTTTCACCCTTGTACTTAATTAGCAACTATTCTTAATAATCATGTTTTCCTTCAGTAAATTTTAATTAAAAAAATATTATTTCTGCAAGGATGGACATCACCTTTGACCTTTACATTATAACCTTAATATTTTTAGGATGTACAGTGGAATGACCTTGATTATGCAGACCAAAGAAGAGTCTTTACTTTTGACCCGCAGCGGTTTGGAGATTTGCCACAAATGGTTGAAGATTTCCATCAGCTGGGGATGAAATATGTGCTCATTCTTGTAGGTGGATGATTTTTTTTAATGGGAATATTTTCACCTTGTATTGTATTGTGTTGTGTAGTAAAATGTCAGTGTTCTATTGTATAAAATAACTACAAATAGCTTTAAAAACATTACAAGCCATCAAATTCTAACCATCAAAACCAGCACATTTTCCATTAGGATTTATTTGTTATTTCTTTATTTGGTAAAGACCCAAAGTACCAATATAGTTTCCATTAAAACCAATACGGTTTCTAGTGTACCCGCTAAAACCATTATTACAAAGTCTTGGTAATGGTTCTTGATGGTTTCTGTTGTTTTTGTTAGCTTGGAAATTAGTCACAGGACACAAATCAGCATGTCAAATAACATGTGATGTTGTGTATTAGGATCCAGGCATCAGCAGTGCAAGTCCTCCTGGTTCATACAAACCATTTGATGATGGACTGAAGAAAGGAGTTTTCATCAACAACTCCACTGGACAGATCCTTATTGGGAAGGTTAGTGCCATGAAAGAAATATTATTGTCACTATAACAGATCAAAATGGTCATGTCATTTACAAGATCTATTTTCTTCCACTGTTGTATTTATAATATTTTAATCTTTATGGCATATGTTGGAAAGCATATACATTTTGTTCATAATCTAATCAGGTATGGCCGGGTCCGACTGCATTCCCAGATTTCACCAATCCTACAACACAGGACTGGTGGATGGACTGTATCAGAGATTTTTACAACAAGGTACCTGTGGATGGACTCTGGATAGTAAGTACTTTTAAATATTTAAAAATAAAAACACATAAAAGTAGTTTTTAAAAAGGCAACAAAACATCATTGTATGGGGATGCATTATTTAGTCAATTTGCCTGTGTTTTGAAGCTGTCTATAATAAGATTAGATTTTAGTACTCAAAGAAAGTTTATTTTTATTTATTGAATATTATTAATATTTTTGCATTGTGCATTTAATGTCATTTGACATAAAACAAATAAGCATTTTTATATTTTTGCTGTTGTTGAGTGACTTTAAACATGACATAGTTGTTGTTTTTTTATCTTATTTTACAAATGAAAATAAAACATCATGTCATATTCTTTGCCATATTGTTTTTTTTTTTTTTTCATTCATTCATTCATTCATTGATTCATTAATTTTTCTTTTTTTGGCTTAGCCCCTTTATTAATTAGGGGTCACCACAGCTGAATGAACTGCAACTTATCCAGCATATGTTATTATGCAGCAGATGCCCTTCCAGCCGCAACCCAACACTAGGAAACACTCATACACTCTTGCATTCACACACATCCACTACGGCCAATTTAGTTTATTCAATTCACCTTTAGCGCATGTCTTTGGACTGTGGGGGGGAAACCGGAGCACCCGGAGGAAACCCAGGCCAACACAGGGAGAACAAGCAAACTACAAACAGAAATGCCAACTGACTCAGCCGGGGCTCGAACCAGCGACCTTCTTGCTGTGAGGCGATTGTGCTACCCACTGCGCCACCGTGGCGCTCTATTTATTTATTTATTTTCTTATTTTTTGCTATGTTTTAATAGTTTTGAAGTGTTCTTTAAAGAAAACAGGATTTATAAAATATATAATTATATTTCAGTCATTTTTATTTGTATTTTTGTTTGTTAGTAACCTAATAACTCATGATAACGGTCCAAAATTCCTAAGTTTATATGTTAGGGAAAAAATATTCAATAAAAATTTTTAAAAGAGCAAAATTGAAGAGAAACAAAAAATATATAAAATTTTGTTGAAGTATTTAAGTTTGTAATTTATTTTCAATATTTTGCATGAATTTAATTGTATTATCTTTCTATTTCTAAAGATGTTCGGTGACTAAAACATTATTTTAATAAATATATCCATTTAATAAATCTGTTTAGTTTAAATGCACCAAAATATATGACCTATATTCACTGAGATATTCAATTTCAAAATGGGGTGTACTCATTTATGATAAGCACTGTATATAACTTACAGATAACTACTACTTTTCTGTGATTTGTTTTTTTTTTTTACAGGACATGAATGAGCCTTCAAATTTTGTCCAGGGCTCTGTGGATGGATGTCCTGACTCTGACTTGGAGAAACCGCCATATACACCAGGTCACAATACTAAACTCTTATCATGATCTTGGAAAATGACTATCCATCTAGTGATTTAATGTGACATGCATCTTTGTTTACAGGTGTAATTGGAGGCCTATTAAACTCAGGAACTCTCTGTGTGTCCGCACAGCAGTTTCTGTCCAATCATTACAATCTACACAACCTCTATGGGCTGACCGAAGCCATCGCCACTCACAGGTCAGAGAAATACCACCTCAGTTCATAGAAAAACATTAAAAAACACATATAACATGGGCAGAGTTTATTAGTGACCCATTGTTGAAAGCATTTTATCTGAAGAATACGAGTTCCAATAAATTGCAGTAAGTCATTTTTAGCTTAAAGTCATTTTTAGCTTATGCCCCTTTTTACAAGATATAAAATAAGTCTGTAATGTCCCTAGAGTGTGCATGTGAAATCTCAGATCAAAATTCCCTATTAATAATGTTGTATGAAACTGCTCCTTTTAGGCTTTGGTCCAAATTGTGTCATTTTGGTGACTGTCGCTTTAAATTAAAATGAGATCGTGTTCCCAGCCTTATTTTGAAAAAAGTGCAGAGCTTAAAATGGCAATCTGTTAGCATAGCTGCAGATTCAAACAGACTGCTTCTCACTCAGGGCTGTCTATGCCAATGAGGGAGAGATTGTCACCAATGGGCAGGGCTTTCCCATTGCTGGTGACACGTAGAAAAGGAGAATGTCAATCAAAGTGTTTCTACAGACAGGTGGGGTTAACCTCATTGTTATGTATAATGTCATAATGCTAACTAACTATGCACACAGTGATTGGCTGGAAGGGGATTGGCTATCGGATATTTATTGATAGAACCATCGTAGAGTGCGATATTATGATTTAAAAAATGTTAAATAAAATGGGGCAGCACGGTGGCGCAGTGGGTAGCGCTCTTGCCTCACAGCAAGAAGGTTGCTGGTTCGAACCTCGGCTGGGTCAGTTGGCATTTCTGTGTGGAGTTTGCATGTTCTCCCCGTGGGTTTCCTCCGGGTGCTCCGGTTTCCCCCACAAGTCCGAAGACATGCGGTATAGGTGAATTGGGTAAGCTAAAATTGTCCGTAGTGTATGAGTGTGAATGGAAGTATATATAAGTAATATAAGTGTTTCCCAGTAATGGGTTGCAGCTGGAAGGGCATCCGCTGTGTAAAACATATGCTGGATAAGTTGGCGGTTCATTCCGCTGTGGCGACCCCAGATTAATAAAGGGACTAAGCCGACAAAGAAAATGAATGAATAAATAAAAATGTTGCCCCATTCAATTATGGCAATGACAGTTTATTTATACAGCACAATTTAAAACAAACCAAGTTGACCAATGTGCTTCACAAAAACTAAAAACCACAAACAACAAGAGTAATGTAATGTAATGTGTATTTGTACACTTGGATGATGCGACGGCAGCCACAGGACAAAGGCACCAATGGGTTCACCACACACTAGCTATTGGTGGAGTGAAGAGACAGTGATAGAGCCAATTCGATGGATGTGGATGATTGGGAGGCCATGATCGGTAAGGGCCAGGACACCAGGGTTATACACCTACTCTTTACGAGAAGTGCCATGGGATTTTTAATGACCACAGTGAGTCAGGACCTCGCTTTAATGTCTCATCTGAAAGACGGTGCTCACTGATAGTATAGTGTCCCCTTCACTTTACTGGGGCATTAGGACTCACACAGACTGCAGGTTGAGCGCCCCCTGCTGGCCTTGAAATTTTAAGATATGAAATAAAACCTAGTTCATGTGTTAAAAGCATAATAAGAAATATTTTAAAATGCAAGCTAAGAATCACTAATTAAACAAGTATACGTTCAGCTGATTGAATTGAATAAACTAAATTGTCTGTAGTGTATGTGTGTGAATGAGTGCGTGTTTCCCAGTACTGGGTTACAGCTGGAATGGCATCCACTGTGTGAAACATATGCTGGATAAGTTGACAGTTCATTCCGCTGTGGCGACTTCTGATGAATAAAGGGACTAAGCCGAAGTAAAATGAATGAATGAATGTTATTTAGTCTTAGAGGAGTCCTCTTCATTACTAATGTTTCACACACTTTGTTGCTAAAATACTAGTTTTTCTGCCAAAATGCTTTATGAAATAATCTCAGAACAAATATTTTTGACTGACACGTACATTATTTTTACGATTTTCAATTAAATCTGGAAGCTACAAGCTACTTTTAGACTTAAGATGTTTAGTGAAAGATGCATTTAATGTGGTTTGGAATTTCAGGGCACTGCTAAAAGTGAAGAAAACTCGGCCGTTCGTTTTATCCCGATCATCTTTCCCGGGACTGGGTCGTTTCTCTGCACACTGGACAGGAGACATGCGGAGTGACTGGGAACAACTGCGCTTTTCAATACCCGGTGAGAGACGATAAACGAAAGTTTCAAAGACAATAAAAATAAATCACTTATTCTTTGCCCTAAGAAAAGAGCTTGTCAGCATTTGGTTATGCTAAAAAAAAAAACTAAAAAAACATGACTAAATATACAGATCACAATGTAAGAACGTTAATATGAATTGTTTTGGAAGTTTAATTTTACTGCAAAATAAGATGAAAAATGACTTTATATTTATTTTTTTTTGGTTCCTATTAGCAATGCATGTGTTATCTCTGATGTGAGTTTTTTTTTAATGCTGTGTTTTTGTGTGCATGCACTAGCTGTGCTCCTGTTTGGACTGTATGGCATTCCATTAGTGGGAGCTGATGTTTGTGGATTCGGTGGAGACACTAATGAAGAGCTGTGTGTGCGTTGGACACAACTTGGAGCCTTTTACCCCTTCATGAGAAACCATAATGACAGACCCAATGCTGTGAGATAATGATTACCTTTTTGCAGTTTTCTAAAGAAATAAATGATATGTATTTTAACTGGCCACTTTATTAGGTACACCTGTTCAACTTCTCATTATTGTAAATATCTAAGATCTAATCACATGGCAGCAACTTAATGCATTCAGGCATGCAGATGTGATCAGGATGATCTTCTGAAGTTCTGAAGAAAGAGACTTTGAAGAGTGACTTTGTCCTATTGAAAAAAAGGACATCGTATGCAATGCTGTAATATTTACAGTACTGGAAAATTAATAATTAGAAATACTGTGGAAAAATGTATTTGCTCTTGTTAAACATCGCATGGGGAATATTTGATAGAAGAATTAAAATTCAACAGGGGTGACTTGTAATTGTATATTTTACTTTATTTACAATACTCAGTAACATATCCATTATTCGTCCCATATTTCATACTTCCAGCCCCAGGAGCCATATGTATTTAGTCAGCGAGCCAAGGATGCCATGAGGATGGTGATTACTCTTCGATATTCTCTCCTGCCCTTCCTCTACACACTCTTCCATCACGCGCACACCTTAGCCAGCACCGTGGCTCGTCCTCTCTTCCTCCAGTAAACGCAGTTCAGTATCTCTTTATCTGATTCTAGCGATGACCTCTTTACTGACTGCTCATTTCTTTCAGGTTCCCCACTGATCCAGATTGCCGGAGCATTGACAGACAGTTCCTGTGGGGGAGTTCACTGCTCATCAGTCCAGTTCTGGAGCAGGGAGCCATGGAGGTGATGGCGTATCTTCCCCTGGGGACTTGGTACAGTCTGCACAATGTAATGTACACTAAAAAACACTTATACTATACACTAAAGTAAAGGCTTGGTATCCTTAGAATTTATTTTCTGAAATATTATTACAATTTAAAAGTTTTAAAAGTTGTTTTCTTTTACTGTTTTATTTTTAAGCACTTTATTAATACTTGCTAAAAAATGTATTATATATTTAACGTTTCAGTCTTTTGACCTTTGTCATACATTTATTTGCATAGAAAGTCACAGCATATTTAAAACAAAACAATAACCAATGAATATGACTGATGCAAACCAACCAGTATCTGTAATATATAACAAGCAATCAGGTGTGCTGAGTTTTAACTTATTTATTTTTTAAAATGTAATTTATTCCTGACCAGGCTGAATTTAAAGGGATAGTTCACACAAAACAAAAAGGATAAATCTGTTATCATTTACTCACCTTTTACTTGTTTGAAACCGGTTTAAGTTTCTTTCTTCTGAAAGGAAGCTGAAAACCTGTGACCATTGACTTCTATGGTATTTGTTTTTCCTTGTATGGAAGTCAAAGGTTACAGGATAGGATCCAACATATATATATATATATATTTAAAATTTTTAGGTGAACTATTCATTTAACATGCAATTTGACATTAATTTGTTTTCATTCATTTTTCATTTATTTAATTTTTCATTCATTAATTATCATATTTGAAAACAGCTTTGCTATTTTTGTCAAGATTTAGAAGAGCATTATGCTTGTTGCAAATGTCCATTTTCAGTACTAGTTAGCAGATAATAATAAGACATGTTTCCCGAGCAAATCAGCATATTATGATATCTGAATGATCACGTGACCCAGATACTAATGTACAATTTTTTGTAAATTCATCTTTGCAGAAATATTTGCAATGTTTTTAAAGACAAAGTAGTTATTTTAATATATAATGATATTTTATAACATTACTGTATTTACCTTTGTGCATACATGATGTGCTTCAAGTGATAGTTCACCCAAAATGAAAAAGTTATTCACTATTTACTCACCCTCAGGTGGTTTCAAAGCTTTATGAGATTTTTTTTCTGTTAAACACAAATAGTATATGTTAAAGAATGTTGGAAACCAGTAAACACTGACATCCATATTAGGAACAACAAATACCATAGAAGTCAATGGTTACCGGTTTCCAACATTTCTCAGAATACCTTCATTTTTGTTCAACAGAAAAATGAAACTTGTAAAATTTGGTCAGTGGACAGTGAGTAAATAATGGCAGGATTTTAATTTTTAGTAAAACTGTCCCTTTAAGTCTCATTTTGAAAACATTTAATTATTTTTTTGACAGTTTAAAATACATACAAGTCATATATTTGCTTCTAATACTGAAGCTAACCATTTCCTAGCCTCTTTCACAGAGCCTGCTCCACATTGTTACATGTGTACAAAAATATAGTGTGTTATTTAAGTACAGTTTAATTCAAATGATGCCTTATGGCAAATTACTCTTCATCTGATATTAAATCTTCTGTGTTGTCATATACTTTAGGGCCAAGCATATTACAGTAAAGGACAATACACTGTATTTCCTGCTCCTTTGGACACTATCATCGTTCATGTGAGAGAGGGGAGCATCATCCCACAGCAGGTGGAGTACCAGACATGCTCTAACAATATTTGTAAATCGAATTAAAGGGTTAGTTCACCAAAAAATGAATATTCTGTTATTAATTACTCATCCTCATATCATTATCCCCCAAGACCTTTGTTCATCTTCAGGACACCAATTAAGATATTTTAGATGAAATCCCAGAGCCTTCATAAACAGCAACAATCTTGAAATGTTCAAAGTCCAGAAAAGGAACCAAAAACTTTGTCAAAACATTTCATGGGACTTAATCTGTAGTCATACAAAGCTTCTAGAACTGTTTTGTTAACCATAAAGACTGTAAAAATGTTCGCCTTTGTCTTTCATTACTAATTTGCCGCACAACACTGATAATAAGAGCTTCATATATGATTAGGGGCCATTTACACATAGCACGATGATAACTATACAAAATACATTCACACAACATAATCAGGATAATTAAAAAGAGCAATACGTCCCTAGACATAACAATTACAATAAAGACAGAGTTCTAAAAAAATTCTGAATGTAAAACAACACTAATAGTAATAGTAAAAAATACTATAATTATAATTATAGTAATTAAAAAATACACGGAAGTTGTGCAAGCCAAGCTCACAAATTAAAGTATAAAATTAAAAGCACCTACATTACCCACCCATCCACATCCACAGTGCTAGTTTCAGAGTCTTTGTGTTGCCTCCTTTGAAGACATTGTGGAAAATAATTTGTATTTTTATTCCACTACTACACTGACTGCAATTGTTAAATTCACTGTTTGATTTTACTGATTACATGAGCTGGATTCACTGGTTTAATGCACTTGTACCACACTGAGGACATCTGCTGGTTACAAGGGGGTAATAGCAAATGAAATGCATGAACTGAAAATAAATAGCACTGTCGCCTCACAACAAGAGGGTCACTGGTTCGAGCCTCAGCTGGGTCAGTTGGCATTTCTGTGTGGAGTTTGCATGTTCTCCCCGTGTTCGCGTGGGTTTCCTCCTGGTGTTCTGGTTTCCCCCACAAGTCCAAAGACATGCGCTAGGTGAATTCGGTAAACTAAATTGTCCGTAGGGTATGTGTGTGAATGAGAGTGTTTCCCAGTGATGGGTTGCAGCTGGAAGGGCATCCGCTGCGTAAAACATATGCTGGATAAGTTAGCGGTTCATTACGTTAAAAGGGACTAAGCTGGAAAGAAAATTAATGAATAAATTAATTATTGTTCATCAGTGTGAATGCAAATATATTTTTTGTTATATTTACAGTTATTGTGATTGGTGTGAATGGACCTTCACAGTTGAACCACTGAAGTCACATGGATTGTTTTAATTGGTTCCTTTTTTTTGGACTTTGAACATCTTGGTGACTTTTGCTTCATATGGAGGGTGAGAGCTTTCGAATCTCATGTAAAATATCTTACTTTGTGTTCTGAAGATGATTGAAGGTCTTAATGGATTGGAATAACATGAGGATGAGTAATTAAATGCTGGATTTTCATTCTTACCTAACCCTTTAATACTATGTAGCAAGTGAATTTATTTGTTTGCTATTTTGTTTCTCAGGCACCTGCTCTGACCACTGCATTATCTCGCAAAACCCCTTTTGCCCTAACGGTGGCACTGTCTTTGGGAAATTCGGCCAAAGGAGAACTTTTTTGGGATGATGGAGAAGGTCTGGACACTTTTGAGCGGGGAGATTATTCATATGTTCTCTTCTTTGCTGAAGAGGTAGGAAACAGGGTGAATTAAAAATATAAAATAAGCTAAACAACACAATTCTTGAGGTTTTTTTAGGGGCTGTAAAAATCGCTGGCTTCCACACAATCGATTTGTGTTGGGACAACATGAAGGAATTAAGTTAAATTACTAGTTTTTACCAATTTAAGTCGATTGAACATTATATAATTTGAACATTATATAATTATATACATAATAAATATATATAATTAGGTTGTCCTAAAAACAAACTCAATAATTGTGTTGTTTCAGCTTATTTTATATAAGTAGTTTGAACAAATAGCAAACGTCATTTTTTTTTGAGTGTACTGGCAATAAGATTTGTAAACATGTTGGGAAACACTTTATTTTAAGTCCGCTATAGACATTCTGTGAACTATAAGTACAACTTCAACTACCAATCATTAGACTATTAGTAGACTGTCAACTTAAAGATTATTAAAAAAAAATTAAGTTATTAAAAAAAAATTAAACAGTTATTAAAAAAATGATTTGCTGCAAATTTACTCAGGTCATCTAAGGCTTTAGTATTTTTACAGTGTTATTAAAACAGTATATAAATGTTAATCTTCATATGTTTAATCCTAATATATCTTCAAAATGTCAAAGGTGCAATGCAGCTGAATGAGATTTGCTGCATATGCTTTGGAGTAGTCCTGTTGTGTCTAATTTTTGGGAATATATAATTGACATTTCATCAAAGGTTACAGATATCCAAACTCCGTTATGAAAAAAAGAATTTTAATTAACTGGAAATCATCTCACTCTCCAGCTACAAAGCACTGAATCAAGAAACTTGTTTCCTACTGCATACTTACTGTTCAGTGTCAGAGGATCACCAAGGACTTTTGAAAAAATGTGGGGACCTTTTCTGGTGTATCTGCCTTCCATTTCTTAATTACATGCTTTAAGTTGTTTTGTTTATTATATATATATATATATATATATATATATATATATATACTTATTTATTTATTTTTATCTCTGATATTGAGTTTTTTTCTTTCTTTGTTTGCTTTTGGTTAAGTAAAAAATAGCCTGCTAATGTTTGTACAATATGATTTGTTTTACATATATTTGAAAAAAAAAACTGTATTTAAATATTATTAAAATTTTACAGTGATAGATTTCATTTTTGTTGTGAAAGACCCTTTATTCAGAACATCGCTTGAAACCCGACAAAATAAAAGGGAGATGAATGCTTGAAGTTGTGGTTAATGTGTATTTCGATTTTATGTTTCTTTTTTTATCATAGTCGTATGTGGTTAGTAAGCCGATCAAATTGAATGGATCTCTCGATGGTTTGGTCCTGGGTGACGTGCGTGTTTTCGGGGTCCAGACTCCACCTACTGCCGTATGGGCCAATGGACAGAAAGTTCCTGACTTCTCATACAGATTAGACACCAAGGTCGGCAACAGGTTTACTTTAGTGTAGATATTTTGGTTTACTTATGTGTAAGCTACTATGTACATTTGCATAATAATATGTATTTTTTTAATTATGCTAAATTAGATTTTTGTGTGCATGTGTGTGTTGCAGGTTCTTACAGTGGCTTATCTGGACTTACCAATGACAGCCAAGATCACAATACAGTGGAGCTGATGAAAAATCTCTGCTGTTGTTCTGTGCTTATTCAGTTGCACTCTTATGCAATACACCCGAAGAAGCCGTGGTTTACATTGAATTTATAATTGCCTAAAAATGACTTTTAGCTGGGGCTGCACGGTGGCGCAGTGGGTAGCACGATCGCCTCACAGCAAGAAGGTCGCTGGTTCGAGCCTCGGCTGGGTCAGTTGGCATTTCTGTGTGGAGTTTGCATGTTCTCCCCGTGTTGGTGTGGGTTTCCCCCACAAGTCCAAAGACATGCGCTATAGGTGAATTGGGTAAGCTGAATTGTCTGTAGTGTATGAGTGTGAATGGGTGTGTATGGATGTTTCCCAGAGATGGGTTGCAGCTGGAAGGGCATCCGCTGCGTAAAACATATGCTGGATAAGTTGGCGGTTCATTCCGCTGTGGCGACCCCAGATTAATAAAGGGACTAAGCCGAAATGAAAATGAATGAATGACTTTTAGCTGTTACAAATTCACAGGATCCTTCTATTGTAAATTCTAATTTAAAAGTGCATAAAAATGAATGTTTATTTTTATTAAACATTTTAATGCCTTTATTGTTGTAAGCTAATAATTAAAATAACCATAACTATACTATTTATTGTAGTATTATAAATATCAGATATGAGGAATAATGATTATTACTATTGTTGCTCTTTGTTTTACTGTGTTATTATATTAGTAGTAGTAAAATATGTTCATTTCAATTCAATGTTCTTCAGAGTAGAATAATCATCCTTTTGGCTTCTCATAAAACATTTCATCAGCATATTATTGATCGCACTTCATCAGTTTGGGACTGCAGATTTTATTTTAATACATATTTTTAAAGGCCTTTTTCTCAAAATGTGTTTTTCTCTTTTGTACTAAGCTATAAATCTCCACTTCAGCAGCACTTATTTAGGCTAAACCAAACTTTACAGTTTTATTCATGTTGCCTATACATTCTGAAGTGTATTTTATTTTACAGAAGGTTTTGTTCATATATATTTGCCTGATTACATACAGCATTTCATTCAACAAATAAGCTATTTAGGTAAGTTGGTTTCACAAAAATACAATGTGCATCCACTGCCCTTTGTTATGCCATCCAATGTTATCTTATTCTTTTAACCGTTGTACCCTAATTGCTCATTGATCAATTTAATTGAAAAAGGAACAAAAGAATGTTTATAATTGCATAACGGGACTCTATATCTTATACCAGAATTCATCAGCTCATACTCCAAAAACAACACATGCGAAGAATCAGATAAAATCTTGCACAACTCAAAGATGTCTTGTAGCGAACTAAGTGTCTCAATTCTCATAATTTTTCCAGCCACTCTCATCAAGTTATTTACTTGGGTTCATATATTTACTGTTAGATTTCCAACCCAAACAATAATTCCATATCTTAAAATAGACTCTATTGTTGCTTTGTAAAAAGTTAGCATTATGCTGCTACTCACTCCAAATAATCTTAGTCTTCGTAAGTGTAAGAGCTGACGGATTCTTACGCAAAGACTTGACACACGAGAGTGTCAGTTAAGCTCACAATCAATATTCGCCCCTGAATATTTATATGAAGCAACCTGCATAATATCTTTATCATAAACCACAACAGGGCTCCTATCGCCCACTCCTATCGCCTATGATGACCTCCATTTTATTAACATTAATTTCCAAGTAGTGGTCATCACACCAGCTGACAGACCATTCTACAGCCACTCTACACTCCATAATGCTGGCATCTTTTGTGAACAGGTGCAATAGTGTCATCAGAAAATTGAAGAATATATTGATTTGTCTGCTGACTAACGCAGTCATTAGTATAAAGGGTAAGGTATAAGGAAAACATATTAGCAGCCAATCAAAGTACAACATTGTTCAGTCAAACAAACAGTGCTAATGTTGTTTTAAAGTCATACCTGCATGAGATTTCAGAGCAAATATTCAAAGTACCATGGTAAACAATATAGAGAGCATGTCACAAGTTGTAACTAAACGAATGTGCAAATATTAAACCAATATTATGGGGTAATCGGGCTCTTATTAGGCAGTATAAGGTATTATAAGGTAATAATAGTACCTTTACAAGCCTATATAAGCCTAATATAACTCCTTTTTTAAGGTTCCATATGCGTTTTACCATTAACACTTGAATAAATGTAACAATCCCAACACATTACCAAAAGTAACTCGTCTTTCTAGCGATTTCTGATTATTATAAGCTGCACAAACGTCCTGCCTCAATCTTTGCAGTAGCCTTTTGCCAGAGGAAGCGCAGTGTCGCTCCGGAAGCAGCGGAATGTCAGTGGGCGGGGCTTCGGCCTGACGTCAGCGGCGGCGTGCGGAGTGAAGTGTCACCGATAAACATACGCGTCATTCACCGGAGCCTGGATCTTTAACGTACGAGTCGGACGCGCCGCTTGGGATATGGACGAGTAGCGACGGCTGTTATCGTTTTTGGCACTGAAGGTAAGTCTGCAGCATGTGTTGTTTTCGGTCACAGATGCGTTCTCGCGACTGTCAGCATTGGAAGTAGTTTAGTTGGCGTCCCATATGGGTCCAGCAGTGATGTGCCTCTATCATAGCAGAGCTAACGGGACGCCAGCCGCTTGTGTCCGAAATCAATCCTCGTGTGCGATATGTGATCCTGCACAATGGGAAATGGGGGCTTATATGTTCAAATACAATATTGGCACTGGTCAATCAACCTGATTAGATGGACTACATGCCTTTTAAAGGCCTGAACATGATCAATGTGAACACACGTCAGTTATTGTTTTCATGTATTTGTATAATATATATAGAAATGCATAAATTTTTTTGGTTGAAAATGCACAAATATGCACTTTATATCAGTATTTGTTATATGTAGTTGTATAGTGTATATACTAATACATAAATGTAGCTAAAAATGCATAAATATGCATTTTATACTACATATGTTTACATTAAAATACCGATTTCAGCATACAAATGCATAAAAAAATTATTTGTATAGCTCATGTAATGTATAATGTTTATTTTATGACACGCAAACATTTCATTGCTTCATTTGGGATTATATTTGTATTTACAGCATCTATTATATGACATTTAAAGAGCAAAATTCGGTCAATTTATCTGTTTTTTTTGGGGGGGGGGGGGATAAAAATTTCTATAATTTCTCACACACCCTTTCATTGGTTGTTTCTGTGAATATTCAGACCAAAAAAAGGGATTTAAAAAAAAAAAAGTCCATATAATGACCATAAATAGTAGGGCTGCTCAGTATTTTGAAATGATGGAAATCTCATAAATGTGCATGTCTGATTTACATATCAAAGTAGTTTGCAATAAATGAAATAATTCTTGGCAATGTAGTTTCATCATGTCAACTCAATCGTCTCTGAAACCAAACAGTGTGTGCATGCTGGTTTTCTTATCCAGAAATCTGTAAGGATTTTAGCTGAAAATGCAGAAATATTTTATGACCAAGCAATTATGCCATGTTTGGACAGCAAAACAATGACTCCACTGTTCTTCCAAATGTTTTTTTCTTTCTTGTAGTGATGCTATTATTTCCCTGAAACAATATTAAACATATGTTGGTTATATTTAAATATTGTATCCCATATTGAGTATAGCATTATTTAGCATTATATTGCATATTATCTCCGATAATGAACTGTCCTAATAAATTGTAACCAGCATTAAGTTTTAAAAAAGATGCAAAGGTATCATAATATGGTCTCATGTTAAACATATTCCAAATATTTTAGGGCTGTATGATAGGCTTTGCTGAAAACACACCTAAATGTAGGGTATTGTTAAACAGAAAAAAACTGACCTTGACCATGCATTGATAAAACACAATTAGTGTGGTGGTTCACACTTGCTCACAAAATCAAGATTCATCACAAAGCCTAGAAAAATTGCTATAAATCCCTTGTCAGAAGACAGATGACTTCTATCACCGGCTGTTACAACAAACACAAGGTATATTTAGCTGAGAGAGAAAAAAATCTGTATTATTATAATTTTTTTGTATAGCATTTCTATTAATCTTAATTTCTCACATTGAGTGTTTGTCCTCAATGAGTCTGAATGAACTGCAGCACTAGTGAAGATGCATAATAAATTATGAGTAACTCACAACTAATGAGTAAAGTCCATAAAATTCATCAAATAGTTTTTTTAATTTGGTTGTTTTTCTCCAAACTTTATTATGTACCTTCAGAACACTTACAATATATTACATTGCATAATGAAACTATTCTGTCATAGTTTTGCATTCTTCTTTAAATGCTTAATGGTGGTTGCTATTTACTGCTATTTTTGGACGGGCACATTTTTAATGCTCTTATGGTCACAAAAAAAGAATCAAGTAAATACAGCATTAGAACAACAACAGGGGGTTAAACTGTACTGGAATAATCAGTATTTTACAGCATCCTATTTTAAGTATTATAGTCATTTATGCTAGCCAATGTATATGGCAGGGTTGCCCAAACTTGGTCCCGAAGGGCTGGTGTCCTGCAAAGTTTAGTTCCAACCCCAATCAGACACACCTGGGGCTAGCTAATCAAGCCCTTACTAGGCTCTCTAAAAGCACCCATGTAGGTGTGTTGAGGCAAGTTGGAGCTAAAATCTGCAGAACACTGGCCCTCCAAGACCAAGTTTGGGCAACCAAAGTCCTGGGGGGCTTTCAGTTTTTGTGCTTCCATCTCCATTTTGTTCAACTTTATTTTTTAAGTCTGTGATGGACCCTTCTAGAGGTGATACATATTTACTTGGGCACTGCTTTTTCCTAAATCATTTAATCAGATTACAAAAAAATGTATAACCAACCGTGAAGCCTTTTCAGATATGCTTCCACTGATTCTCAACTTAGCAATTTAACCATTTGAATTGAACCATTTGAAATATAATGGCATTTACTCCCTTTTCTTTATTGTCATTTCTATAGTTTCAATCATTGTAAAAACAGAAATACAGATTAGAAAGATTAGAAATAAAGATTAATTGAATTGTGTAGTATAGTAAATTGAACAGTAGGACCATCCTCAACTCATAGCTGGCCTATAGTGGAGTTTACAGTGGTCATTCCTCAAAATATCATTGGTTATTCACAGAAGAAAGTAGATCAGATTTGACAACAGCATAAAGGAATTTTCATTTTTTATTAAACTGTGATTCCTTTATTGCTGTTGCTCTGCATTTGATGACATATTTGAATGGGTTTCTCCCTCAGTGCATTCTGTTGTGTTGTCTGGAGCTTGATATCTGCCAGAGTGAGAGATTGCAGTAGTGCTGACAGATCCAACGAGAAACAACACATGCTTCTACCAGTAACACTCACTTCTTAGTACACTACTGATAATACACAGCCACATTCTCCTGATTTGCAGTGATGAGGCATGTACAGTACACTTTGTTTACTGGAGGCATGTTTGCACTGCAGTTACAGCCATATGATACATGCATCTAATTGAATAGAGCTTTTGAAAATAAGGGAGAATTGGACTCTTGAGTCTTAAGGCGACCTTACTGGATAAACTTGTTCTTCTCCCAAATAATCCAAATGCTCTACCTGTTTGTTTATTCGGTTTGAGCTCCTGTCAGACAGAGTTCACTTGTGCTTTCGTTTACTTTTTTTTATGGTGCTTTTTGCCTATATTTGCCCAATTTTTCACCATTAGAGGATGAGGGCGCTCTGGATTTCTTTTGTTTGTGGCAGGAAGTTTTACGTCTTATCTAACCAAATGGCATTTCTTTAAGAGGAAGAGCTGGGTGGTGTTAATTAAGTCAGGAAACAAAACAAAAATCTCAAAATGAAAAAGGATTATTGAAATGAAGCATCCGTCTTGAGGATGAAGCATCCGTCTCTTATGCTCACCAAGACTGCAGTTATTTGATCATAACTGCAGTGAAAATGTAAATGCGTTACTATATTACTGCTAATGGAGCTTTATTGTTATTATTATTCATAATCAGAAAAAAATATTACCAGATACAGCAAAAGGTTGGAAAAAACACTTTACAGTACTAGGAATTTGTCTTAGACTGGTGCACAAAAATGATATACACAAATATTAAATATAAATACTGTATACAGAAAGTGAACATGCAAAATAGTACAATTTATAATGTAAAAGATACATTATTATTTCAGAAGTCTTTGAATATGAAATTCAAAAGAAATGCATTTATTTGAAACTAAAATCTTTTTTATATATATGTCCCAGATTAATGCTTCTGTAAATGCGTTTTTTCCTGTCTGTTAAGAGACAGAAGAGGAAGAGTGAAGTCAGACATTTGTCTAGAGGAAGTTTGAGCAATGGAAGACTATGAGTGTTGCATAATCTGTTTTTGAGTAGTTAACAATTGTTGTTGTTCTTTTCTTTTTTTGGATAAAAAGCAAGCATTTATGATTTAGATTACTTAAACAACACGCTTTTTGTGGTGTTCATGCATTTGTGAACAGTGGTTGCTACTGTACGATGTTCTAGTTTTTAGTGAGTTGTCATGTGGTTGATACATTGATAGATTGTGGTTGATAGAAAAGATAACGAACATAGCAGCACAAACAGTGTAATCTCCAATACTTGGAGTTTAGGGATTGTAAAGTGCATCATTGTGTGAACTGAACTTTAATGTAGTGTGTAATATAGCTGTTAGTGAACGTAAAAAAAGCCCTGCAAAGTTTCGAAGATCAAGTTATGCTAAAGTTTTAAAAATAAGTTGTCTCCGGGGCGGCATCTTTTCAAATGGAACACAAGGGGTCTACATTTGTACCATAAAGATTAATATAGGGCTGTGGTGAACAGTCCTTTGAGAAATCAACTTTGCAATAATTTTAAGATTTGAATTGATTCTGAGCTTAGTTTTGAACAGCAGATGGCACTGTATGCTTTACAAACAACTGTACTCTGCTTGCTTCCAATTCCTTACAAATACCACTCAAACCTAAAAAAAAAAACATTACTGAGGTTAGGAAACGTTGAAGCAAATGTGTTCATAGTGTGCTGTTTACACAATCTCATGGCATAAAAGCCAGCTTATATGGCGCACGTCCTCATAAACATTTGAGTGTATGGGTAAAATCTAGCCTAGAGTGCCATCTGCTGTTAAAAACTAGTGTTAAAAACTAGCCTTTAGCGAAATCTGCTTTCAAAAACTAGTCTAGAGCGCCATCTACTGTTAAAAACTAGCCTAGAGTGCCATCTGCTGTTAGCCTAGAGTGCCATCTGCTGTCTAAAGTCTAGCCTAGAGTACTATCTGTTGTTAAAAAAGGCCGCCGGGGGCCGATCACACCGAACGCGCTTTTTGCGTTGAGAAGTGTCTTTTTTTTGAATGGTTTACTAATGACCGCGAGCGTTTTGTGCGCTGCTTTTGTGCGCCGTGCACTCGCAGTTGAAAAAAAGTCAACTTTGAGTGGAAAAAGAGCATTACGTTTCATTCTCCAATCAAATGAAAGCAGAGGCGGGGTTTCCGTTGAGGTGACTGCAGTGTTTGTGTTGTCAAGACGACTATGGAGACTTTTGAAGCGCATAAAAAGCTCACTGCGCTTCTTTTTTTCTTGTCAGCAAAGAAGGCAGTGTGGTGAGCCTCGCGTATTTGGATTGTTAAAGCGTGTTCGGTGTGATCTGCCCCTAAAGCTGTCAAAAACTAGCCTAGAGCGCCATCTGCTGTCAAAAACTAGCCTTAAGCCGATTCAAAAGAGAATAGCGATGAAATCTTTGAATTTTCAAGCAGAATCTAATTTTCTTTTTATTAAAAAAGTTTCGTCAATGCTCTATTTTTATCTAACATATCATATGTAACAATTTCAAGAGGCACACTTTTGTACATTTTAGGTAGTAATGAGGTACTAATATGGACTCTTTGTGTACAAATGTGTTCATTGTAAAAAGGTGCCACCCTAAGTGTGAGTTCTTTATTTCTGAGAGTGTGCATATACTAGGTTGGTAACAAATTTGTAGAATGCCGGACTATGGTCTCCATTGTCTGCCCATTTTGCTGATATGTTTTGTTAATCCAACACCGTTTATTGTGCTGTGGATGAAAATCCTCTTTTCAAATTGATATGGTTAAACCACACCATCATTACTGTTTATATCACGTTTTTTTTAGAAGTGGAAGCTTCCAGAGCTGAAATTCACATATGGAAATAGAAGTTTGTTTTCCAACCCATCACATCAGACTAGGCTATCTGACCAATCATAGCAGAGTATACTCTCAAGAGGTGGAATTTAGAAAGACTGTATGCTTGAACAAAGCATTTCAGATGCTGTGAGAAAATAGCATTGTATATTGTAAGAAAATACTTTTTTTTCCTTTTAAAGATGTTACTTTTATAGTATGAGATATTCATTGAATTATCTTTTAATTTTTTTTATTATATTAGAGGCATTTTAAATTATGCAATTGGCTGTAGTAGGGCACAAAATGTTCTGTAGAGTCTCTCAGTCTTTATTAATATGTGGTCATACAGCATGCTTGTGTAATTACATAAATTAGTGAGATGTGTGTGCTTGTGAACATTAAGACTCTGGCTCTGAAATGGGCCATAATGTGTTTTCGAACTGTTGTGTTTTTTTATGACATTTGGCACACTTAAGCTTCCGTCTGGTGAACAGATAACACAAACGGCTGTAGCTTTGGGTTGCTTCAGTGAGCTGGCCTAACGTTTGTGTGTGTCTGTTGGTTTAAGGTGTGTCTGTGTGTGACTTACTCAGAAATAACCATGCAGTTAGTTTGAAAAAGGTCACACAGATTTGACTGACTTTCAGTGGTTGTACATATGAAGTATTGTTTCGATTAGATCATCATCTCATTTTAAATATGTCTGTTTGGATAATCAGGTTGATATTGAATAAGCTGGATTTAAGTCAGGGGATTAGCTGGGCCATTCTACAGCTTGATTTTCTTTCTTTGAAAATATTTAAGAGTTTCCTTAGCTGTGTTTTGGATCATTGTCTTGCTGAAATGTCCACCATGATTTCATCTTCATCATCCTAATAATGTAGATGTTGGACTGAAGCAGCTAATATTCATTTATTATGAACTACTGAGAGATTTCAGCTGCTGTCTGGGCTTTCACTGCCTTTCTACATCTCCCTTTGTTCATGTGTTCAATACTTTTTCCCTCCTTCATTCCATTTTATTACACACAACTTAATTTGTAAACTAATTAGATTTATTTTCTTTGGATGTATGAATTCCTTTGGTTTTACCAACATCCGGGGAAAATTTGAAGTCAACGGCACCTTTAGAAATATGTTTTCTGAGAAAAATGGTGACATGTTCAATACTTATTTCCCCCACTGTATCATAGACTTGGTCCACACAATTTGAGATTTTATTTTGGGTTGTTCTGTTGAACACTAAAGAAGATAATTTGTTAACCTTGACATCCATAGTAGGAAACCCAAATACTATGGAAGTCAACTGTTAACGGTTTCTGTACATTTTTCAGTATATAACATTTTGTGTTCAGTAGAAGAAAGAAGCTTAAACGGGTTTGAATCAAGGGAAGGATAAGTAAATAATGACAGAATTTTCAGTTTTGGGTGAACTGCCCTTTTAAATGGTCTTTTTCTCTCTCTTTTTTTTTTTTTTTTTTAAAAAAGGATGGGAGCAGTGAGCGGTCACTGGAGGAGATGTCATTCGGTCGACTCCTGCGACGTGCATCCTCCAAAGCCTCTGACTTTTTGACGTTTAACGTGGGCACGGGGGGTTCCCGGAGCGTGCTGGATGGAGAGATCATCTTCTCCAAGAACAATGTGTGTGTGCACCCAGCCGAACCCCTGCCTGGACTGCCTGAACATCACCCAGGTACCACGCAGACACCATTACCCCACAATTTTTAAACATTTTTAAAACAATCCTTTTAATAAATATTTATTTTGTCTTTGCCATGATGACTGTACAATATTTTACTAGTTACTTTGCTAGATTAGTATTCAACAAAGTGCAATTTAAATGCATAACTAGGTTAAGTAGTTTTATTAGGCAAGTCATTGGAAAACAGTGATTTGTTCTGTAGCCAATTCAACAATTGGTGCTAATAATATTGACTTAAAAAAAATTAAATAGTATTTTTATTCCAGCCAATCTAAAGGAAATGAGACAATAAAAATATAATAGTAAATACTACAAAATGCCAAAAAAATAGGATTGCAATTTGACAGAAGTGCTAATAATTTTGTTCAACTGTACCAGCTTTTGCCATCGTGTGTCTTTCTGAATGATCATTGTCACGTGACCCAATTTGCTTCTCAAGAAGAATTTCTTACCATCAGTGTTGAAAACAATAATGCTGCTAAACATTTTTCATATGCTGATTCCACATTTTTATACTTAAGACTAGCTTAGACAAGTGACAAAAAACAAAGAATCAAACAAAATGCACATATTAACTCTAATGCTATTTAAAAATAAAGGTACCAGGAACAAACAAAAATGACTTTCCAGTCAAATACAGATTTTAGTTCTTCAATGAATGGATCAGCTTCATGACATACAGATTATAGTTTTACTCACCATGTGCCCTTTCAGGTTAACTGAGTTTGTTTTGAGAACTACATTTTCTTTCTGAATGTGTTTGTTAACATGCTGTTTGGCTAAAGTTAGCAATGTCTTTAAGGCTGCACTCACACTTCAGATCTTGATGGTCAATTCCTATTTTTGTGACTGTATCAGGTTTTTTATTTTTGACCAGCTTACATGACCGGCTTACATCATCTTTTAAAAGTGACTCATATCCGATTGTCTGCATTTACACACCACACGGCAAAGACGCAATGACCAGGAAAAAAGATCGGTCGCTGACTGACAGCTGACAATTAAAGAGCGCTCTTTTCTCCATTCGTGTATTTATTGTGTTCGCAGGGTTTAATTTTATTCTTTTGGATTTCTTTTGGATTTTACTATAGTTTACGACAGAAAAGTCATTTTGCCATCCTTTTATAATCTACTGTAGTTTTTTTTTATCCAGTAGGCATCTTAATGTAATGTCCATGGTGTGATTTATGCACGTGATGTATGCAACAGTTTTATATTAGTTTATATTGGTTATGTGGCGGATGTTGCACGCTCTCTCTCTCTCATTAAACATGCTTAAATACTTGTGCTATATGACTATATAAAAGTTTTTTTTAGTCCTTGTGTATGAGATTTAAGGTTTGGGACTCTGCTGATGTCTGTTCCTAAATGAAAGCGTCGGAGTTGACGTCATTTCCTATGGTTTTTAATGATGTGCGACTCGCATTGACAAGTGAAAATCCGATCTACCTGCTTACACTGTAGACACGAGGGCACAGATCCGATTCATATCGGATAAATTTCCACATATGAACAAGGCCTGAATCTGATTTGAGTAAATCGGAATCCATATGATTTTTAATTTTTTTTTTTCCTGCTTACACATACATGGGCCATATCTGGTCTGTGCCACATGGGAGGAAAAAAAAAAGTAATTGAGTCACTTGTACCATGCCGTGTAAATGCAGCTGTACTCACGGAGTCCAGATTGGTGTTGTGTGATTTAACTGTGCAAATGCTCAACGTTAGTCTTATTCATGAACACATTTATTATGCACAGTATAGTCCGATGACGGACAGAATTGTGCCAACAGTGTAATGATTATTTGCAAAAACACTTTGAAGCACAGCAGTAACATGTTAGTTTATGGCTTTAATTAACTTTACTCCACAACAATTACAAAAATGTATCCACAAACTGTTAAAAAATGTCAAAGTCTAGAACAGTGGCGGCCAAACTCGTTCCTGGAGGGCTGGTGTCCTGCAAAGTTTAGTTCCAATGCCAATCAGACATGCCTGGGCTAGCTAATCAAGCTCTTACTAGGCTTTCTATTATTAACATTATGGGTGTTTAATTACGTGCTCAACAGTGCTCATGTGTTAGCGGAAAATGGATGTGTTTTAAATTTCAGTTCTGATTGGTACCGAAATTCCAGTATCATGACTATGAAGTATCAGAATAATGTGTAAAGGCTCCACCCTCTTTTGGAAGCTCATTTACATTTAAAGGGACAACCAAAAAAAGAAAAGGATTTCCAGGAACAGGGTTGAGCACCCCTGTTGTAGAAGAAAACTCCAGATGGCACTTAGAGGTTTTTGCATCTGAACGTTTCAGTTGTTTTCGTCTTTCAGGTTACCTGTGCGTGCACCTGGAGAAAGACGAGACTCTGGGCTCCACACTCATCCTTACCTGGGTGCCCAACTCTCGCATCCAGCGGCAGGACGAGGAGGCACTGCGCTACATCACGCCCGAAAGCTCGCCCATCCGCCGAAACCCCCGCCGCCGAGCCCACCGGAGCCACTCTCGCCCGCCAGCCGCCCCTGAGGAGGAGGAGGCTGATGAAGAGGGCCAGGAGCCACAGAACCAGACGCTGCTGGAGGAAGGAGATGAAGGCTCCTGTGAGCTCTCTGCAGATGAGGTGAGCCGGGACAGCACCATCGGCTCCGATTCAGACACCTTCTCTTCACCGTTCTGCCTATCGCCGGTCAGCGAGGCTCTGGGGGAAAGCAGCAGCTCCGTCTTCCTGGACAATGAGAGCAGGTGAGGGGAAACATCTAGAGTACAGTAGTGGAGAAATACACAGAAAAAGTTAATTTATTTATAATGCGCAATTAAAAAAAGTGCTATACATAATGCTGAGTTCAGACTGCACGTTTTTCAAAGTAGTCGCGTCACAGATGATTTCACACTGCATGACTATCTGGGGTAGCATTTCGTTGCTGCTTTGTTTACACTGCAGGATGGATCAGCGACAGGAGGTTTCACACTGCATGACTTTACAATAGGAAGAATCGCCGACAACTTTGTCTTGGTCCGCAAACTACGTCTCACAACCAAACGCACGTGAGAAATGACATGAAAACAACGAGAGGTCATGTAGTATATCTTTTGCTATTAACTACATAATGAGAAAGAAGCCTTTAGTGGTGTAAACAAATTTACTTATTTTGCTCACCTGACTTTTGAAGGGAATAATTTTATCTTTTTCTTTTTGTGGTATTGCTCAGATGACACTTCAAACAGACACGGGTGCTCTTGCCAAATTTACACTAGTTTTTCCTCTAATTATTTTATCGAAAAGAAGCCCTTAACTTCTCCCCCAACCTCCCACTGGCCTGCAGATACTAGTGGATGCTGCTCTCTCATTGGCTGTAGGTGGTTGCTGATGTTATTTTCAGTCAGAGCTCATTTCACACGGCAGATCATAATCTTTGATAGTTCACGTCTTTGATAGTTCACCGATTTACCTGGGATTTTGGGCATTTGTTTGCGGTTTCTCAAAACCCGACGGCAAATCAAAATCAGGGCTAAAGCCATGCAGTCTGAACTCAGCATAAGACAGAGTAAAAAGCAAAATACACTGAAAAATATGTTTTGAAGGGCGTCTAAAATGTTCATGAAATTGTTTTTAATCAAGTTTTGTTACTGTTTAATTTTTAAAGATTTTGTTTATAGCAGTATGCTTCTTTTTTTTTAAATCATCCTGCAATTAATGTTTGGCATCAATGATATGAATTTTTAATTGCACTTTGCATAGCTGATTAAAAAGCTTTCAGTAAAGCTGTGCACTCAGAATTGAGGTGCGTGTTATTTTAGTAGTACATATGCATATTATATTTATTTTTATCAAAATTGTTAATAATGTTTAAGTCTTATTTTTTTTAATTGTGTGCATGTGCTTAAATTAAACCATATTTAGAAATATTATCCAATATTATGGGTGACGAGGTGGCACAGTGGGTAGCACAATCGCCTCACAGCAAGAAGGTCCCTGGTTCAAGCCTTGGCTGGATCAGTCGGCATTTCTGTATGGAGTTTGCATGTTCTCCCTGTGTTCGCATGGGTTTCTTTTGGGTGATCCGGTTTCCCCCACAAGTCCAAAGACATGCGCTATAGGTGAATTGGGTAAGCTAAATTGTCTGTAGTGTATGTGTGTGAATGAGAGTGTATAGGTGTTTCCCAGTGATGGGTTGCAGCTGGAAGGGCATCCGCTGCATAAAACATATGCTGGATAAGTTGATGGCTCATTCCACTGTGGCGACCCCTGATTAATAAAGGGACTAAGCCGGAAAAGAAAATGAATGAATGAATGAATCCAATATTATTGCAATGTATGAATGTATCAGCGTCCTTGCCTCAGCCTTCAGTATCCAATTCCTCATGAAGTATTGTAATAAGCTGATTTGATGCTCAGAAAACATTTCCTATCGTTATCAGTGCTGTTGACAACTGATTTGCTGCTTCATATTTTTATTTACAAAAAAGCGATACATCACTTTAATTTAAATGTATGTACTGTCACTTTTGAAACATTTTATGCATCCTTGTTGAATAAAGTAATAATTTATTAGCATATTATTAATTTGAAAGCATATTTTTATAAGTTAGGTATTTTGAAAGAAACAGGAATGTGAATTTACATCCTAATATCTAATGGTTTTCTCTTTATTGTTTATTTTTGATTTGAGATGATTGTGTGATTTTCACAGAGTGTGTTTGTAGTTGTGTGTAAGCTTTAGAGCTGTAGTTGTGTGTATGTGTTTTGTAGCAGGTGTTTGAGAGGATGTTAGGTGTGTGTGTGTGTGTGTGTGTGTGTGTTTCTCATGTTCTGTGCTGCTGCAGGTCTGTGTGCAGTAAGAGGAGCTGCTCACAGCTTATTCATAATTCATAGATCAGCTCGGCTTATTACATTTTTTAGCACAGCATCATGTGTTTCTGTTCTGAGCCTCTGCAGCGTCCCGTCTCATAACAGACCGTCACCCATAAGTGTTACAGCCGATTTAATGATAAAACGGCAACGGTTTCTCACACCCAATGCTTGTAATAATAGCAGCGTGATTTATAATTACTCACTGCATGCTTTACATTTAAAAGCATGTTGAACTGCATGCAAGATGCAACAATAAATGTTTCAGGCGTATTTCTATGTGCACACTCAATATAAAATGCATTATTGATACTGGTTTTTGTTGTTAATTCTGTCTAATTAGCCATTTTTGTATAGTTTTGTTCTAGAATGTAATTATTAATCTTTTAAACGTTTTCTTTAGGAAATTAAAAACATTATAGTTAATCACAGTCACATTTTTTTTTTTTTTTTGATGTCAAATGCTTCCTATTTGTGTTAAGGTTTATACTTTGTTTTTGTTTTTAAATACGACACGGTGGCTCAGTGGTCCCAGCTGGGTCAGTTGGCATTTTTGTGTGGAGTTTGCATGTTCTGCCTGTGTTCACGTGGGGGTTTCCACCGGGTGCTTCGTTTTCGGGCTCTGGTTTCCCCCACAGTCCAAAGACGTGCGCTATAGGTGAATTGAATAAACCAAATTGGGCTTAGTGTATGTGTGTATGGATGTTTCCCAGTACTGGGTTGCAGCTGGAAGGGCATCCACTGTGTAAAACATATGCTGGATAAGTTGGCGGTTCATTTTGCTGTGGCCACTAAGCCGAAGGAAAATGAATGAATGAATGAATAATTCCTTCATAAACAACATTATATAACAATGTAAAATTCTTCGAAATCATTTATTAATCTTTGTTGCTGTTTATTAATTTCACAACATTTAATAATACTACTGACTGACAAGGAACAGTTTTTATTAGCTTTTATTAACTTTTTTTACTAACATTAGCAAAGATTTATCAATGCATTAACCTCAATTAGTTCAATTAGTTAACTGATTTGACTGAATGCAAATCTTAATTTGTGTCTTCTGTTGAAGATGTTAGTTTACAATTAATAGTATTTCTGAATGTCACATTTATATCATAAAGTATTCTATAATTAAATGTATAATTTAATTTGTTTATTATTTAATAAATCCTTAAAATATATGTTTATGGGGTGTCATGGTGGCGCAGTGAGTAGCATGAATAAAACCAAATGTGATGCAGGAAAACGTACATTTACAATATTTTCTTTGAATTTAAAAAGAAATGAATAATAGATTTTGCTGTACAAATCGATAACATTATATATATATATATATATATATTAATTTAATATAACTTCATATAGTACATATAACTAAATATAATATTTGTGAATTAGAAAGCAATGTGTATATATATATATATATATATATATATATATATATATATATAATATAAAAAAACATTTTTACAAATATTTTTTCCTCTTCACTTTTTAATATAAAATACTTATGTTTGTATACTTCGAATGCTCTCTGGATATGTCGGTGGTAATGCTGTACTGTGTCCACATGGTGGAGCTGTTACAGGGCGCTGTTCGTGGAGGAGTGCAGGTTGACGGTCGGAGACTGTGCTACTATACAGATTTCCCTCACATTCCCTCTTTCAGTATCATTTCATCCTTTTGTTATTTGGGCTGAGCAGCAGGGGTGAGTACAGGACTCGAGCTGCCCATCACAAAAAAAAAAATCACCGCTGTCTGTGACGGACTCCCTCAATCCGCATCCATTTTAGTTACACTTCCCGTTAAATCTGGATCATTCGTGTTTATGTCGGCCTGCCCTGTTTCGCTTTAATTAGCCTACGTCTTTCTCATTTTTTCGGTTTCGTACTTGTGTTTTCTCTTTGCTTGTTTTTTACTATTATTTTATTTAATTATATACAAAAAAAGTTGTGACTAGAAAATTGTACCTTTGCCTTTGATATTAACGGATAAGCTGTGCGCTAATAATGTTTGTTCAGACTACTTATTATAAATGAGCTGAAACAACACACTTATTAATTGTTTTATTTGCAATCCACTTGTCAAACTAAGAAGTTAACTTAATTTCTCTGTTGCACGCAAACTGATTGGTGTGGAACCCAGCATTTAAAGAGTCCAACACAGAATAATTCATCCGATTTGTCAACAACAACAAAAGTCTTTCTATGAGATGCTGTAAAATTAAGTGTTTGTGCAAATTTGATTTATTGCTTGTTTGTTAGATCAGCTCCAATGCCAAAAACTGGAACTACTAAATCACTTAAAGATAAGTTTACCCAAAACTGAAAATACTGTCATTATTTATTCAGCCTTTACTTGTTGTAAACCTGAAAAGAAGATAATTTGAAGAAAGCTGGAAAGTGGTAACCATTTACTTCCATTGCATTTGGTTTTCTAACAATGGAAGTAAACTTGTTACTGATTTTCCAGCTTTCTTAAAAATATCCTCTTTTAGGTTGAGCAGAAAAAAGAAACTCATAACGGTTTGGAACCAATTGAAGCTGATGTAGTAAATAGTGAGTCAATTACATTTTTTGACTATTGCTTTGTGATCGTGGTGCAATTATGCGGAGACCCCAATGGATATGTTTAGGATATGTTTATTTCTAAATACAGTATTAGGATTCATACATTTTAAAATAAATGCAAATTTGTTATTTGTGCATTTTTGTCTGAGCAAATTCATTCTTTCCAGGATAAAAAGCATACTACAATCAATATGACCTACATGCATGCAGTCATGTGAAAAAGTAAGCTCTGATTTTGAGTGCTTCTCCACATTTATTTATGAGAAAGGGCTTGTTCAATCCAATCAGCATGTACTATTACACTGTAAAACATTGATCAATAAGTCATGACAACATATGTTTTTAATTAATTGTAACTTATTAAACTAAGTTAATCATAATCCAACTTTATTTTATAAGTTATGCAAGTTGTTTTAAGTCAGTTTAATATAATATAATTATTATCGTGTGTGTGTGTGTGTGTGTGTGTGTGTGTGTGTGTGTGTGTGTGTGTGTGTGTGTGTGTGTGTGTGTGTTATGTGCTATGGTGTCCTGTGTTGCCGTAGTTGTGCTGTGTGTACGGAAACTAATAAAATCACCAACTCCCAAAAGTCCTTGGGATCTGTTGTTTAAAGTTTGCGTGATTGTTTCCCATTTTTCTAATTACATGGGCTGTTTTTTAATATGCAAATGACCTGTGTTATGATTGGCCAGCCTCTATGCGAGATTACAATCCCCCGTAAATTCCTAAAAGCTGAATAGATTTCCATTGTGAACATGGGTGGTCGTATGCAAATGTGCTCATCGGTGTATGGTAATTTCTGAATGCGTGTGCCCGCATGGTGCATCCAACTCTCTCATTTCATCAGTGCAGAAAAAATCCTGTTTAAATAGCTGAGGTGAAGGCAGGCCGTGTGTCTAGCAGAGGTGTGTGTTGTCCTGAAACCCCCTACAGAGTCCCAGTCAGTTTGAGCTGCTGTTTTGGCGAGGATGATGTAAGGGTAATGTGTTAAGAGTGTTGGACAGCTCTGCCTCTGGGGGCATTAGTTTCAGTATGATGTAATAAACAGGCCCTCAGGGGTAGAGCCGGTCCCTGTGGAGTCCTGTTCCTGGAAATACACTGGAATATGCTCACAGAGTTACCGCTTATGAAAGGGATGGCGAGTCAGATGGCCACACTGATAGATAGTTGGATCTTATTTAGTTTTCTTATTTAGTCTCAGCATAAATAGGTAAACCCCCTTTTGAAAGATTTTTATCAGTTTCTCAGTGAATATAGGCAATAATTTTTGGTGCGTTTGAAAAACGTTTTAGTAATGTTTTATTTACCAGTTACAGTGCTCAGCATACATCCCTCACAAACCTATCTTTTAAAGTCATATTTTTAATATAATATTTTGTGCATATACATTAGAATAGTTAGTACTGAAGCCAAATTTTGAGCTTATCTAACAAAATAATAATTGTTGAAATTTTGTAGGTTGTAAATTTATATTTTATTTTTTCAATATTTTGCTTGAATTTAATTGTATTATCTTTACATTTCTAAAGATGTTCAGTGACTAAAATATAATTTTAATAAATATATCTGTTTAATAAATCTGTTTGTTCAAATGCACCAAACAATTAAAAACGACTGAATTTAAAACAAATTAAATGTATTAATGTTCAACTTAATTTGTTTGTTTAAATCCAGCCCATATAAATTGTATACGTTGCAAAAGGTACTATAGAAATAAAGATGGATCTCTATAGCTATGTCTATCCATTTAGTTGCTTAGTTCAATTGAATCTCTTATCCTTTCATTTTTATCCTCATCTTTGTGGCCATCCATCAATTAATTAATCAACCCACTTCTTTTTGTCCATTTTGCTGTAGCTGCATCTCGAACACTATTCAATGCCATTTTGAAGTAAAGTCAAAAAATGACGTTTGTTTGTTCAAACTACTTATCTAAAATGAGCTGAAACAACACAATTCTTGACTTTTTGACAATTTGATTGCTTCATGGTCAATCTACTTAAAGTTTTCAAATCTAGTAAGTTAACTTATTTCTTTCCAGTGTAGTCGTGGCCAAGCGTTTTGAGAATGACACAAATATTAGTTTTCACAAAGTTTGCTGCTAAACTGCTTTTAGATCTTTGTTTCTGTGATGTACTGTAATACAATTACAAGCACTTCATATGTTTCAAAGGCTTTTATTGACAATTACATGACATTTATGCAAAGAGTCAGTATTTGCAGTGTTGGCCCTTCTTTTTCAGGATCTCTGCAATTCGACTGGGCATGCTCTCAATCAACTTCTAGGCCAAATCCTGACTGATAGCAACCCATTCTTTCATAATCACTTCTTGGAGTTTGTCAGAATTAGTGGGTTTTTGTTTGTCCACCCGCCTCTTGAGGATTGACCACAAGTTCTCAATGGGATTACGATCTGGGGAGTTTCCAGGCCATGGACCCAAAATTTCAACGTTTTCGTCTCCGAGCCACTTAGATATCCCTTTTGCCTTATGGCACGCTGCTCCATCGTGCTGGAAAATGCATTGTTCTTCACCAAACTGTTGTTGGATTGTTGGAAGAAGTTTCTGTTGGAGGGTGTTTTGATACCATTCTTTATTCCTGGCTGTGTTTTTGGGCAAAATTGTGACTGAGCCCACTCCCTTGGATGAGAAGCAACACCTCACATGAATGGTCTGAGGATGCTTTACTGTTGGTAGCGCTCACCTTTTCTTCTCCGGACAAGCCTTTTTCCAGATGCCCCAAACAATCGGAAAAGGGGCTTCATCAGAGAATATGACTTTGCCCCAGTCCTCAGCAGTCCATTCGCCGTACTTTTTGCAGAAGATCAATCTGTCCGTGATGTTTTTTTGGAGAGAAGTGGCTTCTTTGCTGCCCTTCTTGACACCAGGCCATCTTCCAAAAGTCTTCACCTCACTGTGCATGCAGATGCGCTCACACCTGCCTGCTGCCATTCCTGAGCAAACTCTGCACTGGTGGCACTCCGATCCCGCAGCTGAATCCTCTTTAGGAGACGATTCTGGCGCTTGCTGGACTTTCTTGGACGCACTGAAGCCTTCTTAACAAGAATTGAACCTCTTTCCTTGAAGTTCTTGATGATCCTATAAATTGTTGATTTAGGTGCAATCTTAGCAACCACAATATCCTTGCCTGTAAAGCCATTTTTATGCAACGCAATGATGGCTGCACGCATTTCTTTGCAAGTCACCATGGTTAACAATGGAAGAACAATGATTTCAAGCATCACCCTCCTTTTAACATGTCAAGTCTGCCATTTTAACCTAATCAGCCTGACATGATGATCTCCAGCCTTGTGCTCGTCAACATTCTCACCTGAGTTAACAAGACTATTACTGAAATGATCTCAGCAGGTCCTTTTAATGACAGCAATGAAATGCAGTAGAAAGTTTTTTTCAGGATTGTTAATTTTCATGACAAAGAAGGACTATGCAATTCATCTGATCACTCTTCATAACATTCTGAAGTATATGCACATTGCTATTATAAAAACTTAAGCAGCAACTTTTCCAATTTCCAATATTTATGTAATTCTCAAAACATTTGGCATTAAGTTAACCAAATTGTTTTTAAAAATGTTATGCTGTGGTCACACTAGCGTTTAAGCATGCGAAATTTGATCATACGGTGATGCGAAAAGGGCTGTAAAAGGCATTAAACAAGATGATTAGACAGCGAATTTCTGTACACTGAGGTCATGTTTTGATCTTCGATTGGTCTCATGCAATCATGTGATGTGATTTTGCATGTCGTAGTTCACCAAGCTTAAACTTTGCAATCCAGTGAACTGCGAAACTTGTCGCACAAGCTTGCGTTTCCAGTCTGTCGCATTCCTATAGATATAAATGGAAGTCTATGTGGCGAAAAGTGCAGTATGATCATGGTTCAAGTCGATTCAACATAATTAAGTTGTCCCCCTCATAAAACTAAAGAATTGTGTTGCTTCAGCTCATTTTAAATAAGTAGTTTTGAACAAATAAGTAGTGTTGAAGTTTGTAAATAGTTCATTAACACTGAAAATTCCATCTTGCGAATAGGTTGACTAATATTATCTAGTTTAAACATTTCTTTAACTAATTTGACAACTTAAACTCAGACTGGGAAATGATTTGCAGGCCTGCAAGATTAATTGCTTGTAAACTGAAATCACGGTTTTTCCAAATTGCGAAAGTTGTGATTATTTTAATTATTACTATGGCGAGGGAGGCAAGCATGAGTAGCCTAATTAAAGTGCTCCAACTACTTTAAAAGCAGACAACTGTTGCAGAAGAACCTATGAGCCTCTATTTCACTGCTATAAGAAAGTGAAAGCTGTAATCTCTCTCTCTCTTTCTGTGTGTGTGTGTGTGGACCTTTGACCTGCTTGTGTAAGGTAAAGTTTCCTCTCCTCTCTCTGCTGTTACAGCGATTCTTGTGGATCCACACACACGAGCGTGTCTGCAGCACGAGTTTTGTCTACCGCATCAGCTGTGATAACCGCGTATTATTATACCCATAGATTGTAATTGCGGTCAGTTATCTGTATCCGCGTCACTCATCGGTGAATAACACTAGAGCTAACCGTTCGCAGCCCTTTCTGTTGAGTGCGGGAACACAATGATCAATCACAGGCATTTAATATCTAGCTCGACAACGCTCAAAGCAAGCGAGATAATATTTACATTTATTTATTTGCTATAAATGCTCATGTTGTTCTGTACATGCACTTGAGTTTTGTTTGATACATTCAAAAAGTGTTTTCTTTGATCATATAGCTCATAGTTTATATATCTGACTGCTTGTATTAAATATATAAAATAATATATAAATATATTTATAAGTTATACATTTTAATACCAGAGGTATTGTGCAGTAAAATCTAAAATTGTGTATGGAAGGTGTTGTGAATGTCATAAAAAATAATGTGAAAAATGTAACACAATCTAAATGTAAAGGTTTTTGAGGTTTTATATTTAAGATGTTATATAGAATTAATTTAACTGATTTTAAAATACTGTAGTTATTTTCTTAGTTTGTCATAAAAACTGACAACTTTATTGGAGAAATTGGTTTTAAATAAGCAGTAGTATAGTGTAGCTTACTTTCTGATCATGCTTGGTCTTTAGTGCTATTAAAACCACCACATTACACCTGTAGCTCTTTTATGAAATTATAGTAAATTGCAATTTTGATCAGATAAATTGCAATTAGATTTTTTCTCCAAATCGTGCAGCCCTAATGATTTTAATTTCCAGTCAATAAAAAAAAGTTAGTGTACCATTTGGGATAACACTAAACTCATGCACTACATGAAGTACATAGAGAGTCATTTGAGCCACAACTCTCATCCCTCTGAAGACTGCACTTCAATTCAGTTATCTCATTTTCTCCCGTTTCTCCTGTTCCCAACAAACATCTGTGTGGCCATCCATCCATCTAATTAACTAGATGCTCGGTTCAGTTTGGTCACCTTATTTTTCCTGCTTTGTAAAGCCCACCATAGGCTCCCAGAGTAGAAAACAAGGGCCTGTAAAGAACATGAGCTGTAACTTTGCACCGTCACGGCCTCGGCCCGCCATCTGGCCTCGTGTGTGTGTGTGTGTGTGTGTGTGTGTGTGTGTGTGTGTGTGTGTGTGTGTGATCCCGCTGCAGTTTGGACTCCCAAAGACCTCTCAAATACCACATGACCCATAAACCTTGGGCTCCCGGAGTGGATCGGTGACAGGGGACGTGTCTGGAAGTGCGTTCGGCCTGTTAGACGTGCTCTGTTAGGGGAAAAAAGACGAGTGTGAGAGAGACTCTGAGGTCCCACGGTTCGGGTTACAGCTCTGGCTGTGCCGAGAGGTCGAGAGACCTTCACCAAGAGATGGAGAGAGAGAAAGGAGGGCTGTCAGGGGAAATTGGCTGCCAGGGCTGCTTGATTTGTGCCTCTGCTCAGCTCCTGCCAGCACAATAACCTCCCAGCATTCCTTTCATTCCTCTTCACTTCCAGTGTCCTCACACACACACAAGCGCGTATCCACACCTACAGCTGTCGCCGAGTTTCACACGGTAAACACATCAGCAGAACGGATGAATTAATGTGCAGATTTAGAGAAGAGAGAGCAGCTGACTTAAGCTGTCATGCAAGAGCTTTAGGTAGATAACACTTAATTAACTAAAACTGATTTAAAACTGAATATGTTCAGTTCACTGTGTTTTTTTCATGCCTTTGAGTTTTTCATTGTAACTAATATTATTTACTGTATTGTTTTACTGTGAAAAGCAGCATGGGTTGGACATGTTCATATTTAACTGTAAATTTAATTGTTTAATTAGCATCTCTGGTCTTATTGTGCGTTGTTCTGTTATTATACAGTATATACTTATTTTTCCTTAAAATATTCTGTCAAAATGTAAGTCAGTCTTCTCTTTGTCTACAAGTCTGTACATTATAGTATCATATTTATTTTAATAAATGAGCAGATACAGTCATTTAGGATTTTTTTGGTAAAACTTTATTTTGTGGTTACTATTGCACATTTTGTTGACTAAATGTTGCATCGCAACTACGTGCCAGTTAATTCTCATTTCAGTATTAGTAGACTGTCTGCTTAATATCTGTTGATACTGCTGCTAAACAGATGTTTAACTGACTATAAGAAACTTTGCAAGTACATATCAACTTGCACTAATCCCAACCCCAACCTACCAGTCTACTTATATTCTAATGATAATTAGTTGGCATGTAGAAGCAATGTAGCTTAAATTCAACAAAACGCATCAAAGGGACCATCAAAATAAATTGATGCCATTTTTTAAAATTGCAAAACAATTACCATTGATGCAGCATATAATATCATACAATAACATGCATACAAGTGCACAAAATACATACTGGCAGTTTTGCCATTCACATACTCATTAAGACTAACTTATCTTATCTATAAAGATATTAAATAAGAATCCTGCCATCAACCCATTTTTTTTAAATGTGTAGTTAGTATTGCACACAAGCTATATTAATTTATAATAATAATAATAATAAGATGAAAATAGATAAATATATAGATAAATAAAATAAAAAGTAACAATAATATAAAAAGGTGTATCATTTTGTATATTATTAATTAGTCCTCCAATCCTAAAAAAACCCTTTAAAAAGTCTTTTAGGATTTAATTGTTCTCTGTCTGTCTGTCTGTCTGTCTGTCTGTCTGTCTGTCTGATATAATATATAATTTAACATTCTTTTTGGAAAGAAATATGCTTTGCAGGATATAATTAGTTATGTCATTTTGTTTTGTTGATACAACTGAGTATAAATAATAAAAAAATCAATTTCAGCTGACTGAATTCATTAATTAAGCACTTTCACAGTACACACTGTTCCAAAGAAGCTTCGGAAAAAATACATTTGACTGTTTCAGCATTTACAATTAGTATTTTATCATTTCATCATGTTTTTAGTCCATTAATATAAATAGAGATTCTAATGCCTCCATTTTCAGGGAATGCGATGAACCAATGGCTCATTCGGCAAGCTCCGCCTCTAGCCTGGACAGTCACGCCCCTTCAGAAAGCAGCCAGTCACAGGGAGTTCGGTGGGAGGAGCAGCAGAAGGTGATGGCTTTAGAGCACCTGTGTGGCGTGTTCAGAGTTGACCTGGGTCACATGAGGTCACTGCGGCTCTTCTTCAGGTCAGGGGTCATTTCAAAACTACTTTTTGATATCCTTTTTAATATTTTTCATCGCTGAATATAACAGCCTCTGGCGTTTTCTTCACCCTGTTGTGTTCAACTTTTCCTTAAGTCTCTGTTTTATGAAACACCTCATATATTTAATTCACCTCCTTGAATTATATTAAGGTTCTTCTCATTTCAGGGAATTTATTTCGCCATGGCTGCAGGTTATAAATCATTATGCTTTAACCTCAGGATGATTTTGTTTAAGATATTAAAATGTTTCTGTGGTGTGAATAAAAATCTAGGTTTGTTGAAAACATGCATTAATAGTCCTTTAAGAAGAGGAAATCCAATATAACAAATATTATTACCAACAAAGCCTCAGTAAAAACATGTGCTAAAAATCAAGAGAAATCATAACTGCAGTCACAGGAAGAGGAAAACATGCTCTGGTCCTATTGTATCACATAATCATAATCAGTGTTTGGTTAATTAGTTACAATTATGATGTAAGTTTAGTTTTCCTCTGAAAAAGTAAAGCAAGTCATTACTTTTAATATTTAAGTAATTTAATTAGTTACTTAAAATATACTTGCCTAAAATACTGTGCATAAATTCAACAGTTCTCTATAAATCAGTTCAGAGAAGCACAGTAATTACAAATATATTAATTTGTTTATTATACAAATATATTTGCAGAATAACCTTTATTAACTAAAGAAGCTTAGACTGGTCAGACGATTACAGATAAAATAATTTGTAGGAAATTAAGGTCAATATATCATATGTATAAAATATGATGTCATTATTACGGTTTGTGTTTTGACACGTGTAACATTTCTTATGTTTTTTTTTTTTGTTTTTTTTTTAATAAAGCTAAAAGGCCCAGTCAGATTTAAAGAATGGAAAGAGTTGTATTTGGTACTTTCCTAAAATACTGTGCATAAATTCATATGTTCTCTATAAATCAGTTCAGAGAAGCAGAGTAGTTGCGAATATATTTATTTTTTGTCATTGTCACGAACGCACTCTCACATGAAGGCACTGGAACACGGGATTATCAAAATACACGAATTTATTTACAAACACTCACTCACTCTAAAGGCACTGGAAACACAGGAGACTCAGGAAAGACATAGGGTGAAGACAACATGGAATGACGATCAGACAATACAATACAGGACGAAGGACTGGACCAAACACAGGAGTATAAATACACTGGGGACATGATTAAACTGATGGGACACCAGGGTGAGACACAGGTGAAACAAATGAACATTGGAAACGGCGGGAAACAGAACAAGGGAATCACATGACATGGAAAACACAGAACAGACTCCTGACAGTCATACAAATATATTTATAAGTGTTTAAGCTAAAGAAGGTTAGACTTGTCAGACGATTACATGTTTAAAAAAAACAATGAATTGAGTAGAAAATGTAGCAATATATCATATGTATGAAATATGGTGTCATTATAACTCATACACATACACTTAATACACAAACACACTTCATTAAATGTACACATAAACTTCACCTATATGCTATATAACGACAGGTTAACTATGCTTGTGTGTAATAACTTAAAGGCTATTAGTTACTAGTTAATTAGTTAAAGTTATTAGTAGCTAATAAAGTTATGTTAACTAATAACCTTAACTTTTCTGAATTTGATTGTAATGCAATAATGTGCACCTTTTGTAAAGCCGCTTTAAACATTTTGTGTTTTGATACATGTTTAACGATTATTAAGTGCATTGAGTCAAGGAATTAAATTACTTTTGGAGAAATTGTTACTTTTCAGACAAAGACATTAGAAAGTAATTTAAATACAATTTTAATTAAGTAATTAATAGTTAATTATTTTTTAAAATAATTTGCACAACACCGAACATAATCATAATCTTTCGATTGACCTTCACGATGTGGTTTTGTGTCCAGATAGAAAGTAAAAGTGTTTGTTTTTCTTGTGTGTGTTCCAGTGATGAGGCCTGCACCTGTGGGCAGCTGGTCATCGCCAGCAGAGAGAGCCAGTACAAGATCCTTCACTTCCACCACGCAGGCCTGGATAAACTGGCTGAGGTGTTTCAGCAGTGGAAATGCTGCAGGGAGACTCAGCTTAAAGACCAGGTCTGGACAGTCGAATGCCCTGTTCAAATAACCCACAGTTACACCCTTTGCACTTGACCACTTGACTTCTTTCTTGAAGTGTTGACTGTATTTGGCCCAGGTCTTTAAGTGGCCGTAAAGATGTCAAGTTTGCATTTAGAATTTCATTACCTTGGACACAGTAAGCAAGTGTAAAAATATGAATCTAGAGTCAAACATAAAAAAACAAACCAAAAAAGTGTGTTTACATACACATATACAGTTGAAAGCAAAATTATTAGCCCTACTGTGAATTTATTTATTCTTTTTCAAATATTTCCTTAACAGAGCAAGGAAAATTTATATTTATTTCTTCTGGATAAAGTTTTTATTTATTTATTTATTATTATTATTATTATTATTATTATTATTATTATTATTATTATTATTTATTTTATTTTTATTTTTACAAATTGTGAAGTCAATATTATTAGCCCCCATAAGATCCAGCTACAGAACAAACCACTGTTGTCCAATAGCATGCCTAATTAAGCAGAATTACCTAGTTAGTCTATTTATTTTAGTTAAGCCTTTAAATGGCACTTTAGGATGAATCAGAATCAGAATGGGTTTTATTGCCAAGTGTGCTTACACACACAAGGAATTTGTTTTGGCTACAGAAGCTTCCAGTGTACATAAAGTGACAACACGAAATAAATATGAAAAAGACGACACACATTAAACAGAGATGCAATTAGTCAAAAAGCTCTGGATGTTGAGTTGTATGTACAGATTTGTTATAAATATACAAGTTATAAGGTGCTGTGTATAAATGCGTAGAGAAAGTATTGCATTGTATATATGCCGTGTACAAGTGCGTATACTCAGATGCCGGATCTGAACACTAGTATCTTGCAAAATAACAATATTACATACTGTCATCATGGCAAAGAAAAAAACTTAGTCATTAGAAATTTTAAGCTGTTATTAATAATTTTGACTTTAAATGCATCATTAATAATGATAAACAGTCGGCAGCAAAAACTTTTGCCTTCTGTCACCTTAAGAGCCACATGGTTCCAATTTATGGTTACACATGCATTTTCATTCTGACCTCTTTGTTTATGTGAATAATCACAGTGTCGTTTTTTGACACAACTTTGCATGCATTTGACTATTTAGTAAGTCACCTGAAGGTTTGTATCTGTGCGTGCGTGCGTGCGTGCGTGCGTGTTTTGCTTGTCTCTGAGGCTGAGCGCATGCACAGAACAGCACGAGTTCTCTTTTTTTCTATTTGAAACATGAACGTATTGAATACACTTCAGTAAATCAAGCACATGAGATGTTCGTGTTGTAAAAGTCACGTTACATGATTTCACTGAATTCTATGAGAAACTGAGCTTTGTGGAGGAGTGAATACATACTGCTGGAAAGGGAGCAGGATATGATCTAATAATTAGTCATTCATTTTCATTTCGGCTTAGTCCCTTTATTAATCTGGGGTCACCACAGCGGAATGAACCGCCAACTTATCCAGCATATGTTTTACACAGCGGATGCCCTTCCAGCTGCAACCCATCTCTGGGAAATATCCATACACACCCATTCACACTCATACACAATTTAGTCTACCCAATTCACCTATACCGCATGTCTTTGGACTTGTGGGGGAAACCGGAGCACCCGGAGGAAACCCACGCCAACACAGGGAGAACATGCAAACTCCACACAGAAATGCCAACTGACCCAACCGAGGCTCGAACCAGCGATCAGCGACCTTCTTGCTGTGAGGCGAACGTGCTACCCACTGCGCCACTGTGAGGCCCATGATCTAATAATTAGTTTATCATAATTAATGTAAATCATTGGAGGCCAAAATTGAAGTCGAAATTGAATTTCGATTAATTGCACAGTCCTAATAAAAATCAGTTTTGTGGATGGATTTCATGGACAGCCAAAAAGTTAGGGAAGGGTTTTTTTTCTTTTTAGTTTTGTCACAATATGTTTTATAATAATTAACAAAACATAATTAAAATTAACGCACACTGCCCTGTTAAAGGGATAGTTCACAAAAAAATATTCTGTCATCATTTGCTACTATGTTGATCTTAAAAGAAGATTTTTTAAAAATGTTTGAAACCTGTAACCAATAACTTCCACAGTATTTGTTTTCTCTACTATTAAAAAAGTCAGTGGTTACAGGTTTTCAGCTTTCTTCAAAACATCTTCTTTTGTGTTCAACAGAATAAAGAAAGGGGAACCACTCAAGGGGAAGTAAATAGAGTAAATTTTAATTTAGCATTTTTACTATATATACATGTACGTACTGTATATACATAAGCCAGTATTATGCATCTATACTGTATTGCTCATGCTCTTTTTCTGCTGTATCACCTTGTTGCTGCTCCAGGTGTCAGATGAGAAGTCCTGTATGCAGTTTTCCATCCGTCGACCCACGTTACCATCTGCCGAGATGCACCCAGAGGAGCGTCTCTACCGCCGGCTGGACGTCAGCTCTTGGCTCCGGCATCTGAACAACAGCGGCCAGGTGCTGGAGGAGTACAAGCTCAGGAAGGTCAGACTGACGGACAGCTGTCAATCAAATCAACATTACTTGTCTCAGTTGCTCTTTTCAATTGCGTTGGTTCTTGCAGTCAAAATATACAGTTTGGGGTCGGAAAAGTTAAGGCTGTATTTATTTGTTAAAAATAAAAAGCTGTAATATTCTGAAATAATATTATGAGTAAATATAATTTCAATGTTTTTTTCATTGTAATATATTTTATAATGTAATTTATTCCTGCAAGTTCCTGAATTTCAGCATCATTACTCCAGTCTTCAGTGTAACCCGATCCTTCAAAATAATTGATAATGTTAATAATGTTGATTTGTTGCTA
>CAIGQW010055694.1:6175979-6191024 GCA_903798125.1 Danio choprae | reverse complement strand
ACAGAGACACAGACAGAGACACAGACAGAGACAGAGACAGAGACAGAGACAGAGACAGAGACACAGACAGAGACACAGACAGAGACAGAGACAGAGACAGAGACAGAGACACAGACAGAGACAGAGACAGAGACAGAGACAGAGACACAGACAGAGACACAGACAGAGACACAGACAGAGACACAGACAGAGACACAGACAGAGACACAGACAGAGACAGAGACACAGACAGAGACAGAGACACAGACAGAGACAGAGACACAGACAGAGAGACAGACAGAGACACAGACAGAGACACAGACAGAGAGACAGACAGACAGAGAATATTTATATTAATTTATAACAACTATCCCTTTAAGTTTTAGCTTAAGCACATGTGTTTAACCAAAAATGTTAAGTTGCTTTAATTTCCTAAAAACAATTTTAGATAATTAAAGATTTTTTTTTTCAGGAGAATATTTAATCATCGTGGTGGTTTAATGCAATGGCTACTGGCACTTTGAGTAAATAAAACACATGCAGACAAACCAAATGAATTCTTGTAGCTCCTGATGATACTGTACATTGAGGTCTTATGAAGAGAAACGATCAGTCTGTGCAGGAAGCACAACATTATTGTGTGCAAAATTATTACATTTAATTCACAACAGCAAGTTTTTATTTTTAGGTGAACTACCCTTTTAATGTTTTTCATTTTTAATCATTTAGTCAGCACTCGATCAGCTATTTAGGGGAAAATACTGCTACTTTAATTTAATTTAGCATAAATATATTAAAATGAATATTTTTGTGGCACAATTTTGTTGATGACAAAAAAAACAAGAAGTAATGTGAATGGGTCTTTTTTGAAGGAGTTGAAACAAGGAAATGCGGTTCATTAATTTGAGCATAATCTTTTATTAATTTGCACACTTTTTCCTGAAGTTCTACTTCGTATATCTGACCTGCTTGATGTATTTTCTTTGTTTTGTTGAGGAAAAACTTAAATAAGTCAAAATACAGACATGTGAAGCTTATATCTGTATAAAAACATTAATGAATGTATAGTTATCAAGTGTTATATGAGGTATTAAGCTGTTCGATTAATAGCTTTTAAGTTTATGGAGGCATGTTGTCATGGTGGTCTAAAATTGGAAATGGTTCATTTTGGCGAAGAAAAGGTCAGTATGTTTTTCAGGACTAATGAGGCCTATATAAATTCTTGAGGATAAAAGTCTGAGATATTTCTGAGATGGACTTCCACAATTATGTGAGGATTTTTTGTGTAATATATTGAAATATTTTATTTTTAACAATGTAAAACTGCTCCTTCAGAAAATGAGAAGTTGTCATTGCTATGCTACAAATGCTTTAGACTGAGTAGCATTAGCATTAGGCTAATATTTAAATCCGGAAAAAAGCAATTAGCGTTTTCATGTGTATTTTGTGAAATGTCAAGTTCGTGTTTATGTAGTAAACCCGTAGCTATAGCAGAAGGTCTTAATCTTCTTCTCCAGAACAGAATGAGGTTAAATCCAAAAACCCAAGAGGGAGTTTGACTTTAATTAGTTTATCTGGTGATTTGGCGGTTGAACCTAAGAAAAAGCGCGCGCTCGCAGAGATTATTATTATTAAACAGAGCGCTTAAGTGCGACTGAACGCGACGGTGCCTGGAGTCTTCGCGTTTCCCCAGAGCCTTTTTTAAAGGCAGATATCGGCAAATTGCTGTCAAAAGGTAACATTAGTCGCTTTAAGACCAGCTTTGGCTCTCAACATGAAGTCTCTGTCAATGACGGACATTAAGGGCTTTCGTTTAGCCATTAGTCGAGCCGCGGCTGCTCCACAGAGTCCCAGAGAGCATTGAGAAGAGGCCGAGAGATCTAAAAAGGGGTTATGGGATGATAACATGCTTGTGAAATAATTAAAGGATGGCCATGAGGGTGCTAAACCACTTTCCATTTACGTTATCTGCCTGCTGCTTTAGTGTTGTTATGTTTTTTTTTCTGAGCTGTTTCTGATTACGCGGTAGTTTCGTGTTTGTTGATAGTCGAACAACGTCACGGAGAGATTTCTCGTCTGCTGCCCATCTCCTGTACTGGAAACACCAAGTGAGTCATATATTAGATTTATGTAGGGGTGGGTAACCTCTTCAGGCTATTAGCACAGTTCCAACACAGAGGAAAAGCCACATGAAATCAAAACAGAAGTACTTGTTTGTTGAATATTTTGTAAACTGTTTATTCTTGCATGTACATTTTTATTTTCCTTCTAATCAAATTAATGCTTGAGGAGGCAAAAAAGTCAATACTTTAGACTAGGCCTATGTTAGCCTAACTTGTATAACTTACGCCTATACTTATTATAACGTTATTCAAAACATGTTCAGAATCAGAATCGGTTTTATTGCCAAGTGTGCTTACACACACAAGGAATTTGTTTTGGCTACAGAAGCTTCCAGTGTACATAAAGTCACAAGTGACAACACGAAATAAATATGAAAAAGACGACACACATTAAACAGAGATGCAATCAGTCAAAAAGCTCTGGATGTTGAGTTGTATGTACATATTTGTTATAAATATACACGTTATAAGGTGCTGTGTACAAATGCGTAGAGAAAGTATTGCATTGTATATTGTTATAAGGTGAACTGGAGAGCTCCACACCGAGGCAGCCATCTGCGGCGCCATCTTGGATCTCTTTATCAGTAAAGAGCTTTAGTAAAGCAATTAAAACATTTTAACATTCCAATTATATTAACGTTCTAAAAACGTTTTATTATCAACATTATGAGAACATTTATAAATAACAAACATCTTAAAGAACATTTTTCTGTCAACGTTACAAGACTGTTCCAGAAATGTTATTTTATTAGCGTTGCATGCTAATATACGCAACTTTTAAGAAATTATACTGAATGTTCTTGGAACGTTCCCTGTTAGCTGTTTTTTGTCTGAGTCATGTTGACTTAGAAAAAAAAGTGAAACTAAACATTAAAATGAAAAACAAGTGTTTTGAGGAACTTTTTAAAAATACATTTTTATTATCATTTAATAGAGAAAAAAGATTCAAAGATGATTCATTGGATTTACAAAAAAAATTAAGTGGTTGTAAACTATTTACTTGGGCTGAATTTAAACAAACTAAATAAGTTGAACATTACTAAATTTAATTTGTTTAAATTCAGCCCAAATAAATAGTTTTCAACAATTTTGCTGAAGTCATTTTGTTTCAGTGTATTTTGATTGTGCTATTAATAATTCAAATTCTTGTCGAGATTTACCTAATGTTTTAAAAAATATATTAACTCGGCACTCATTTGTGAGGCACTACAAAGAGGATTAGAATCATATGCAATAATATTACACCAATTTATGGCTTATCTGATATTTTGGCTAATTGATATTTAATCTGATATTTTCATACTAATTTGTATGCATTCCTGTAATCTCATTTCTTTGTTTTGAGATAAACTGGCTCGCACCAATGTTTATGTGTTATATAGCAGTATAACATATATACATATAACAGTACATGTATATTATTTAAAATGTTATCTTTATTTTAATCGTAACTTTATTTTTACATATTGTTATGCTCATTGACAACAGATCTTTATTCAATGCATATTTTATGACATACTATTACAATAAAAATTGTTGCATATAATTTTTTTTTACTTATATAAAAAAGAAGGAAGTAGAATGGAAACACGAGCTATAAATGTGTTATAGATATATACAATCATATCAATCATATCATATTCCTAATGTATGAATTCATATGAAATTCAATTGTTCTGTGTTCCAGACACTCTATTTGCAAAACCAGAAATTAGGCTTGCATCATCTATTTTTTCGTTGACTTGCAGAATATATCGACAGAGAACAAGTCTGACAGTCTCTCTCTCTCTCTTTCTCTCTCTCTCTCTCTCTCTCTCTCTCTCTCTCTCTCTCTCTCTCTCTCTCTCTCTCTCTCTCTCTCTCTCTCTCTCTCTCTCTCTCTCTCTCTCTCTCTCTCTCTCTCTCTCTCTCTCTCTCTCTCTCTCTCTCTCTCTTGTGAACATAAGAACACTTACTTGACTAAAGACCCAGATGATGCGAGCTAATATGTGCATTTAGCCAATGGACTGTTAAAATATACGGGCCGGTGGTTTGGGGATAAGCTTTAATTTCCTTTGCTTTTCCATAATGGAAGTCAAGAATGCCTTTTCCATTTCCTGTGAGTGAGCTATTTCTGGCAAACTCAATCTGAAAAGAACAGGATCCAGGTAACAACATGAAGATATCATAAGCCATTTCACCTCCATCCTTGATTGTATTCCTAGTGGTATCAGCTTGCTTTTATTAAATGAAACCCGTGTACTCAGTCTGCGATGCTTTAATATTGCATTTGTCATGGATTATCACAAAAAAAAGAAGCTTTTTAGGAAAAGATGTCAGACCTCATGAAAGTGGATTTGTGTGTGTGTGTGTGTGTGTGTGTGTGTGTGTGTGTGTGTGTGTGTGTGTGTGTGTGTGTGTGTGTGTGTGTGTGTGTGTGTGTGTGTGTGTGTGTGTGTGTGTGTGTGTGTGTGTGTGTGTGTGTGTGTGACCTACTTTAAGTCTTGGCTTTTTTCGCAGTGTGTCTCCTCCTCTGTGTTTGACTGGCAGGTCTGGCTGCAGTTAAACCCCCTACAGTGAAACTGCACCGACTGCTGTGTTATTGGCCCTAATTATCAATTATCAGAGCCACAGTGGCCCACCTGCCGCAGACTGATGTACTAATAAACCCCGGTCATTTGGACCAGCCCTGAGGAGACGAGACTGACAGCTAGATTGGCTGATGATATCACTAGATGTATGGGTCAAAGGAGGTTTCAAGCACGCTGAAAAACATTATTCATTGAATTTACAATTTTTTTTTGAAGGTACGGTGCTCAGCATATATGAGTACACCCCATTTAGAAAATGAATGTTTTTATTCATTTCGCAGTGAATATGGGTAATATATATTGGTGCATTTGAACAAAACAGATTTATTAAACAGATTTATTTATTAAAATAATATTTTAGTCACACAACATCTTCAGAAATGGAAAGATAATACATTTAAATTAATACATATTAAAAAAGTATTGCAAAAAAAATTACAAACTACAACATTTCAACAAAATTGTATATATTTTTCCCTAAAATAAATTTGGCCTACTAATTTTTGCACCATTAATGCAAGTTATTTTGTTAGATAAGCTCCAGATTTGGCTTCAGTACTGACTAAATGTTAATGCACAAATATAATATTGTAAAGCATCCTATAGAAAATATTAATTTAAAAGAGAACTTTGTGGTGGGTGCACTCATATATGCTGAATACTGTATGGGACGGATTTAAACAAAGAAATTAAGTTGAACATTACTCAGTTTAATTTGTTTGTTTAAATTCAGCCCATATAAATTGTTTGCAACCACTTACCTTAAAAGAATTTAATAAATCCAATGAATAATTTTTTTTCAGTGCAAAAACAATGAAATTGTAATACAGTTTATTTAATTATTTTTCTGAGCAAAGAATGATGAATTTTATTTTATTTTTTTACTCTGAAGACACTAAAGAAAATATAATTAAGCGAAACAATAATTATATACTAAAATACATATTAAAATATGTTTTATATTTATTAATATACTATTTAGGGAGCTCCAAAATATTGATTAATTGTCTTTCTTTGCAACTATCCGTCAAACCAGTACGATTTACCCATTTGCCAGCAATACATATTTATTATTTAAAAGGTTATCTTCATTTTAATCTTAACTTTAGTTTTACATATTGTTATGCTCATTGACAACGGATCTTTATTTCATGCATATTTTATGTAAAAAAAAAGAAAGAAAAGTAAGCACTATATGAAACAAATTGTAACATTTTATTTACTTGTATCTATAAAAAAAAAAAAAAACATGGGTAACACTTTAAAATAATGGTCTATTAGTTCATGTATTTACCAACATAAACAATTAGTAATACATTTAGTACGGTGTTTATTCATCTTTGCTAATGTTAGTTAATATTATTTAAGTTAAAGAATGTTAGTTCATGTTAGCTCACTGTGCATTAACTGTTAACAAGCACAACTTTGGATTTCAATAATGCATTAGTTAATGTTCAACTATGATTAATAAATGCTTTACATGATTCATTCATTCATTAATCTGGGGTCTCCACAGCGGATTGAACCGCCAACTTATCCAGCACATGTTTTACTCAGTTGATGCCCTTCCAGCTGCAACCCATAACTGGGAAACATCCATACACACTCACACTCACGGACAATTTAGCTTCACCAATTCATCTGTACCGCATGTCTTTGGACTTGTGGGGGAAACCGGAGCACCCGGAGGAAACCCACGCAAACACGGGAACAACATGCAAACTCCACACAGAAATGCCAACTGACCCAGCCGGGGCTCGAACCAGCGACCTTCTTGCTGTGAGGCGATTGTGCTACCCACTGCGCCACCGTGCTGCCGCTTTACATGATTGTTCATACTTAATGTTAATAAACACTTTAAACTAACATTAAGGAAACAAGAAAGTTACCAAAACAAGGAAGTCAAATGGAAATTAGTATTCAGACATCTGAATACTAATATTTTAAACCACAATCCTATATTTAGAAACACTGTCATTGATGAAAGTAAATATGTACAATTACACAATATAAATAATTAAGATAATGAATATCTAGATGGTATTTAATGAATGTTTGAGATCTTATTTTCACTAGTTACAGGAAACATTAAAGTACAATACTATAAGCAATATCTAATATAATAATATTTTCTCTTTTTTTCTCTCACTTTTGACCAACATATACCAGAACAGAACAATTTGAAATAATTCATTTATTTCTAAACAAACAAATCTTTTTATAAGTCATAAAGGTTGCATTTATGTAATACAGTATTGTATAATAATAATATTACAACTCAAAATGGACATTTTAATATGAATGCAATTTACAATGCAATTTAGTCATTTTCAGCATCACACTCCAGTGTCACATGATCTTTAAAAAGAATTATTAATAGGCTACTCAAGAAACATTTATAATTATTATTACCAATGTGGAGTCTGTTCTGTAATCATTATTTTCTGTATTCTTAAATTATATACATTATAAATAGCTATAGAATATAGCTTTTAATATATATATATTTTTTTTTTTCACAATATTACTTTTTTTATTTATTTTTTTATTTTACTTTTTTAAGATTACTGTGTTTTTAATTATATAGGCTAAATGCAGCTTTGGTGAGCATATTTTTGGATTTATATAAAAAATATATATATAGTGTGATTCATATTTTTCACTTGAGTTTCTCTATGAAGCCAATTTTGCTCTTCATTTATGTATTATATTTGCGTTTATTTGCCCAGGGCAACGTAAGGAATCAGGTATGTTTAAACAGGCATGCTGATTGAGCTGATTAATGCATGAGATTAATATTTTTTCTGAAAGCTATATCAGGCTGTTTTATTAAACCCTGTAATGCCATAAATATTTTAGTGTGTGTTTGTGTGTGAGAGAGCAGACTAGAAATTCCACTGCTGGGTGTGGGACTGCATGACACAATATATATCTATTTTTATAAGCCTTTTCAGAAACTTAGGAGTAGATTAGACCGACATGTTCATATTGTTAGTTATGATGTGGTTTTAAAGGCATGTCTTTGGGTAGCTCCAGTGTTGTCAACATCAGATGAGAGATGTGTGAAATGAGGAATAATGATGCATAATCGCTGTCACTTCTCAAAGCTTATGAGTTTGTTAATTAGTCTATTTTGGTTACCAGCTTGGTTGCTGAGTGATTTATGTTAGTTGTACCTTACTGTAAATACAACACAGATTAAACGAAAAAGTATATACAAAAGCAAACTGTTGTTTTGGTAAAAACCCCTATTAGTGTTATTATTAATAGATCAATAATAATAGATTAATAGATATTCATACAATTTTATTTGTAGATTTTCATAAAGAAATATATTTTAAATTTAGTTTTGTGCTTTTAATATTTTTATTACTTTTGGGAGTTTTAGCCCAAGTCTAATGTGCTCATGCAGTATATAATGGTTCGAGTCCTGGCTGGGTCAGTTGGCATTTCTGTAAGAAGTTTGCATGTTCTCCTCCTGTTCAAGTGGGATTCCTCCGGGTGCTCCGGTTTCCCCCACAGTCCAAAGACAGGTGAATTGAATAAATTAAATTGGCCGTAGTGTGTGTGTGAGTGTGAGAATGTATGGGTGTTTTCCAGTACTGGGTTGCTGCTGGAAAGGCATCCACTGCGTAAAACATATGCTGGAATAGTTGGTGGTTCATTCCGCTGTGGCGACCCCTGATAAATAAGGGACTAAGCCTAAGGAAAATGAATGAATGAATATAATTTATTAACATTTATTGAGACTATCATGTTTATTTTGATAGAAGTGCATAATCGTAATTAAAATACAGAGCAGCTTGTTCTTAAACATCAAAAGCAAAAACGAAACTTATTTATTTATTTATTTTTTTAGTAAAGAAGAAAGTCAATGATATGATGAGCTGGGCTCTGCTGTTGTTCACATTAGAGGATTATAAAACAATACATTTAATTATTCAACAGTACAGGCCTTGAAATAAATCCTGAGCGTTCATGAATTTCAATAAAGGAGAATTAAGCTGAACAGCAGAGAGACGTATCAAATCTTTATGAGATTTAAGCTGGAGAATGTTCCCAGTGGTCCTGGTGTGTTTCCAGCTGGCTATTTCCTTGGTGACGGTTTCCAGGGAGTCGCATTTAACTCCCAGATCAACTCTTACATCAGGTCAGATAAACAAGAGCACTTGAGCGGTTCAAGTGGCCTGTAAATACAGAGAGCCACCTGTATACAATATCCTCCTTTTTGATCATGTTTCATGATTATTTCCTGGAATTCTCCACTGGGATTAACTAATGAAGACGATATTACAAATAATAATGTTATTGTGATGTTGGTGCACTTTAAAAATCTAAATAAAAGCAGTAAGGACATGGAAGAGCCATCGTGTTCTTTAAAGAAGCTTTCAGTGTAGAGTTATATAAATAAAAATAAAGAAATCTTAGTTTGAAGAACGTTTTACAAATCCAAAAGCTTCAATGGATTTTAAAAAGATAGTTCAACCAAAAATGACAATTCTATCATCATTTACTCACCATCAAGTAGTCACTTTCTGTTTGAACATGAAAGAAGATATTTTGAAGAATGTTTGAAACTGGTAATCTGGAAACTAGGGAAGTCAATGTTTCTTGTTTCTTGGAAGTCCAATATTCTTCAGTATATATTCCTTTGTGTTCAACAGAAGAAAGAAAGTCAGTTTGGAACAAGTGGAAGATGAGTAAATTATGACAATTTCTTGGGAAAATGTTTGAGGGAACTATCCCTTTATTATTCTATTTTGCTCTGTCTACCAGTTTGGATTGACTGATTAGTTTCTGAAGAAATGACATTGCACACTAGGAACAGTAAGGGTTATAAATTATAGTTCATTTTAGGAACTATTTTTCTCGTTATATACTAAACTTCATAAGTGCTTTTGTGTCGTTTATTAATTCGGTTTAGTCACTTACATCTGTCAGTCGTGATCTTCATGTCTTTTAGTTCTTTTACTCTAAAGCGGTATTACAGAATACAGTGCAGTTTTGAGAGACAAAAGGCTTGTTTTCTATTTCTTGCTTAGTATTATTATGAATCATAAGCACAGATGTTATCAAGTGTTTGAGGATTCTGAACTATTGCACAGATTTCTGTAAAACACCCACTCGCACAAGAAATACTGCACTGATTTATTATATAAATGGTAATGGTAATCTAGCTGATTCAGAACAGAAGAAAGGATTTAGAAATCAAAATGTTCCAGTCTGACTTTAAACCTTACGTTCACTTAAAATATTTGGTTACTGTTTAAAAAAAGGAAATGTGTGTGTTCAGTATATGTCAGTCCTATATAATGTTGAATTCACTGGAACTCTAAATACGGGATTATCTGGAAATTACACCAGTAGTATGAGGACATTTTATAAAATCATATTTCTTCTCATAGCCACAACATTATTTAGATTAGCCATTCTTAGTCTGTAATACCCAGTTTTGTAAAGGGCCACAAATCAGCATTATTTAATTTGACTTAAATGCATTATTTATTTGCTTTATTTCAAACATGTCAGCACCAGTTTAGGTTTTAAACTTAAAATGTAATTTAATTATTATACCTCAAAATATATGAATATTCCATAAAATTACTTATTTAGACTTTTTGTGCCAACCTTGATATATTTTCAGTGTTTAAAATTTGAAATGTTAGTGTAAAAATGCCAAGAAAAACTTTATGATGCTTTTACCATTCTTAAAGGGTTCTTCAAAACATGTTTTTTTTTTGTGCTCAACAGAATAAAGAAACCCACAAAGCTTTGGAACCACTTGAGGGCGAGTAAATAGTGAGTACTATTTTATTTTAAGCTGAACTATCCCTTTAAGATACATTTTTTCAGCGTCATTTTGGATTGTTTGGACTTGTGAATGTACATAAATGAGTTGTTTGATTCATGTGTGAACTGTGTGTATATATATATATATATATATATATATATATATAATAGTCACATCGCAGGATTAGATATTAGGATAGGATATTAAAAGATATTTTAAAATGTTTTTTTTGTTTTTTTTATTTATGCAATGATGTCCATGAAATTTTACATTTGATTGTTCAATTTCTGCACTTGAATACTGTTAGACTCCCCAGAAAACCATAAAGCACTGATTGTTTATCTATTTTTATTTGTAATTTATTATAATTTATGCAGATCCACTGCATAGAAAAGGACTTGACCATCCCAGTCGATCTAAATGGATGAAAATTTTTCCAGAGATGTTCAAATCATCTGGTGAAATAATTTTCATATCGCAATATATATCGCAGCAAAACAAAATATCGCAATGTCTGATTTTTCCAATAACGTGCAGTCCTATATATAGTACACACACACACACACACACACACACACACACACACACACAGCATGGAAAGTCACAGTGCTCTTTTCATGTAATGACCGGGGTTTCCACCGTAATTAGAACCTCTCACAGGGAATCCTTTCTGTGGAAAAATACCACCCCTCTCAGAGTCACCCGTAGCTTTTCCCTGTCAGGAAGGACTCTGAAATGTCTATGATAGGTTAAGCTTGTGAATGTGGCACTTCTGTTGCCTCATAGCAGAGCGCAATTGTGAAAACATATTGAGAGAGATGCGAGAGCGTGACTGTAGGTGTTTGTGGGGGCTGATAATCTGAACCTGAGCTAATGTGAGTCATCTAAAACACTGGAAGAGCTGGAATTACAAATCAATCTACATTTTCATTTATAAAAACAAAACTGTCTTCATTAGTAGATGGTTATTTTATCCAGTGCTGGAGAATAACTGTAGGCCTAAATAAAAAAATGTAGCCTATCGTTTCTATTATTTTTATTTCAATTTTTTATTAGCGTTTCTACTACTGTTTTCAGTTATTCTTTCGTCCTTCTTTGGAAAGTCTGAATAAGTTTAGTCAAACAGTTCATCCCAAGTGCTTCTTTCTTCTGTTGTATATAGTTAGGCCTAATGTTGGACTGTAAGAATCATTTTAGTGTATCAGTTTGTTCCAAAAGTCTGTCTATTTATCTATCTATCTTTTTATATATCTATCCATCCATCCGTCTGTCTATCTATCAGTTAGGGCTGCACAATATTCATTCATTCATTAATTTTCCTTTGGTTTAGTCCCTTTATTCATCAGGCTTCGCCACAGCAGAATGAACCGCCAACTTATCCAGCATATGTTTTACACAGCGGATGCTCATTCACACACACACACACACTCAAGCACTTTGGCCAGTTTTGTTTATTCAATTTACCTATACCGTGTGTCTTTTAGACTGTGGTGGAAACCAGAGCACCCGTTTAAACCCACGCCAACACAGGGAGAACATGCAAACTTCACACAGAAATGCCAACTGACCCAGCCGGGACTCAAACCAGCGACCTTCTTGCTGTGAGGTGACAGTGCCAACCACTGAGCCACTGTGCCACCCATGCTGCACAATATTGGGGGAAAAAACTGACATTGTAATATTTTGATTTTTCTGCCATATTTATTGCGAAGTTAATACAACACCATATTAATTAAATAGCCCTATTTGGAAAGATTTTATCATTTAGGAAGGTTTTGTATAGGACAGTGCATCTGCATAAAATATAATAAATAAATACAGTTACATTTACATACAGTAGAGCAAATTTAAAAATGAAATAAACAGTGTTTTATGGCTTTCTGGGGAGTCATAGTTTTCAGGTAAATAATTGTTCTCAGTTGCTTTGGTACATTTGTGAGATCAGAATTGAAATTGGCGAAACAGTAAGTGCATTTCTCAAAACAGTCTCTCAAAAATGTCAATGACCATGTCAGTGCCGTCAGAATGACAAGTCCTTGTGTCATTGTGTGTGGATTAGACAGTCAAATTGCTTAGTCATGTTGTTAATATAACAGTGTACTCTGGAGGGATGTTCTGATGTAAAATATGGCTAGACTTTTAATGACAAATATATTATAACTTTTAGCTGCAACCTTTTTAGAAGTTTGATTGCAAGAAACTAGACAAGACCATGTCATTGTGACACAGGAAGAAAACCTCCTTTGATATGCTCCTATGTTAGAGAAATCAATATTCAGTTGGGGAAAAAATCTAATGTAAATGTATAGAAAAATGTATTATGAAAAATTTTATGACAACTTGTTCAAGCATTTTGCATATAAAGACTTATGCTATGAACTAGTGCTTAAATGTTGTGAGACTATTGAACAGAGACCATTGTTAGATAGTTTGATCAGCATGATATAAGCAGTTGATAATGTAGGAAACAGCAGAGAATTGCACATAATCATTTGCATGGATGTACCAAAGCATTTGCAACTTGTTCAAAGGAATGAGAAACTGCTTTTTTGATGTGCACAAGTGACACAGTGATGTGAAGATTGAACAGGTACATTTTGAGCATTTCAGTTCTGATCTAAGAAATGTACCAAAGCAACTGCGAACATTTGTAATATATTCTTCAATACATTCTTCATGACGTCTGTATTGTATCAGGGTGTCCGCAGGCTCGTAAAATCTCTTAAATTTCAAAAACTAAATTTTAGGCTCTAAAAAAATCTTAAATTCACTCAAATCTTAAATAGTTGGTCTTAAACTTAAACAGGTCTTAAACAGGTGTTAAATTTCCTATTCGTGTAAAGCTACCCAATCGGGCCAACTTCACCAACAATCCATTCTCTATTTGTAACTCTATTTACCGATATGGTTTAATTATCGTCCTTACAATAATATTGTTTACAAGTTCTCTGTGTATTTATAGTCCATATATGGTGAGGACACTGACCTTGACAGACTGTTGTTCATACATTTAGCTTATTAGAGCTTTTAAAGATTTTATGTTATGTTGAAAATGTGTATGCATACAACTAGGGATTGCTTGTTTTGACAATTTATTTAAAATATGTGGTTAAGAAATAACTAATTATAATATAATATATAAAAATGTCCTGTATATGTCTGAAATTTCATTCATAATTTTCTTAGAAAGGTCTTTAAAAGTCTAAAATTTGACTGAAACCTGCAGAAACTTTGTGTATGTTCACATATGCCTGTGCACGTTTTTATTTGTTTTATTTGTTTCATTTACCTTTGTCATGTACTACAATGTAAGGTCAATTTAGTTATTTTCACTTGTTTGCACATTTGAATTAGTATGAACTATGAGTAAAGAGTTTGTTCATTTTCAATACTAAATAAACATTCATAAATAAGTATTTTTAACACTCAAATTGATAGTTCACCTAAAAACAAAAATTCTGCCATAATTTACTCACCATTGACTTGTTCTGAACAAGACAAGAGTTTCTGTATTCAACAGAAGAAGAAAAATTCAATCAAACTGATTTGGAACAAGTAAAGGTTGAGTAAATGATTACAGTGTTATCGTTTTAGAGTCAGCTGTCCCTTTAACTGCATAACAAATATATAATATATAATATTTGATATAAGTCAAATTGAAAAGGAGCATACTTTTACTGCAGTGATATTTTATTTGGGTATCTGTGCCTGATTTGTTTGCTTTAGCCACCGCTGAAATAAATGTCTAACATCTTTCTAGACGTGCTTGATTTTGATGTTATATTAAGTTTTTTTCAGGCCACGGTATGCATTGTGTACAGTTTAATGGAAGTTAAAATATCTGCAATGACTTAATGACAGAGGATGGTATGTGTGCAGAAAATAAGCCTGTTGACAGACTGGTTTCTGGATCAGAATGTGATGGCCTTGGTTGGATTGTTCCACTTTGTGATTTAGCGAACTCAAAACATTGTAAAGTCTCTCCAAGCAGCGCATATTTGTCTCTAAGCCTTGCGCTGCTGATTATTGTTCTTCCGCTGAAAATCGCGGTTCACGTGGCCTCTCTGGGGAGCCAAAGTCTGCAACAAGACGAACAAGGCGAAAAACCTGCCGTCCTTTCCATGACGCAGCAAAGTGAATAATGCATGCAAAAAAAGAACAGCAGTTCATGCCTTTTCTTGTCATCCATTTCACTTCCGTCAGCAATCCTGGATTTGTAAGATTAGTGTGTTTAGGTTCAGTTTAGGTGTGAAACGCAGAATGCAGATGCCAAAAATGGGTTTGGTCTGCGCATTTCAACACCGGATTAGGGATTGTTCTATTAAGCTGGTTTAAGCAGCACAAGTGTTGACTTGTTTTTTCGCTGCTTAGTTTAGCCTGGTAATTATATCTTCACTAATACTCTGTTTAGGCTATTATCAAATTGCAACACAAGAAGATATAATTTCTCATCATTTCAGTAATATTTTATTTGTTAAAATGCAACATTGTAATCTGGTAAATATGAGCAATGCTAGTTGGGAGATTGTTAATTTAGAATAGAATAGAATAGAATAGAATAGAATAGAATAGAATAGAATAG
>CAIGQW010055694.1:6145998-6175969 GCA_903798125.1 Danio choprae | reverse complement strand
AGAATAGAATAGAATAGAATAGAATAGAATAGAATAGAATAGAATAGTCAAGTCAAGTCAAGTTGAGCTTTATTGTCATTCCGCTACATGTGTGGACATTAAAAGGAACGAAATGTCGTGTCTTGCAAGACAACGGTGCAATATACAAACACAACACTGGACATAAGAGCTATTTTTTAAAAAAAACCTATGCATAACTGACATATACTATAAGATACTTATCTATACACATAAGACTGTACAAGTACTTTTACATGAGACTGCACAATGTTGTGTAGAATAGAATAGAATAGATTAAAATAGAATAACTTTTCTTAGTCTGAGTGACTCAATTAGCCTCGTGTGTTTGTGAGATGTAAGAAAGGACACTAACTTAATGTTGTGAAAAAAAATTAATAAACAAAGTGTTGGAAGAACAGAATGTCCAAAGCCTGGAGAGCAATTTTGTGGTTTCTGAAATGAAGTTGGGAAAAGCAATTGTTGCCACATAACAAACAGCTGAGCACACATGGCCATTTCCCCAGCGCGTGCTCTGTTGTTTTTCTGCTCTGCCGTCTCCAGAGACCGTACTCTGTATGATTAACAAACAGACCACGTTCTACTGGTATTTCAGCTCAAGTATTTTTTTTTTTATCATATATGAAGATTTTCTGCTTTTCTTTTCTTTATATTGTTACGATATAATATTATTGTTATTAATTATGCAGAAACAATCCTGTTAAAAGCCAAGTGAAAGATAGTTTTGACTAGATGCATTTATTACTTTAGATTAATATTTTATATATTGTTTTGTATTGGGGGTGGCACGGTGGCTCAGTGGTTAGCAAGAATGTCCCTGGTTCAAGTCCCGGCTGGACCAGTTGGCATTTCTCTGTGGAGTTTGCATGTTCTGCCCGTGTTTGCATGGGTTTCCTCCGGGTGCTCTGGTTTCCCCCACATGCTGTATAGGTGAATTGGATGAACTAAATTTGCCGTAGTGTAAGAGTGTGTGTGTGTGTGTGTTTGGGTGTTTCCCAGTTCTGGGTTGCGGCTGGAGGGGTAGCTGCTGCGTAAAACATATGCTGGAATAGTTGGCAGTTCATTCCGCTGTGACGACCCCTGATAAATATTATTACCCCGATTGGCTACAGGGCAAACCATTGTTATACAATGACTTGCCTAATTACCCTAACTTGCCTAGTTAACCTAAATAACCTAGTTAAGCCTTTAAATTGCACTTTAAGCTGAATAGTAGCATCTTGAAAAAGATCTATCTTGTTTTTATCACTTTTTCTTTATCATGAACTTTAAATCTCATTTTATACTGCAAATATTTAAGTCATTCCTAATATTTTAGACATTTTTTGTGCCATTTCCAAGGGGTCCTCAGTTCATCCATTCATTCATGTTTTCCTCTCTTTCATCCCTCTAGTCTAGTCTATGGGATCGCTAGCCGTCTAAGGATGTGCCAGCGTCGCCACGGGCAACCACAACTAAACAGATGCGCAAGTGGGACGAAAACACCTGGAACTGATTTCTGCTCATCAAAGGAGGATGTGAAGGGACACGGTGAGCTTTCCATGGCTGCAGGACTGCTCTATCATTACACAACTGCACCGCTACAAATCTCAAGCTCCATATTCAGCTCTGTTTTCAGGCTTTTTTGGAATGTGAATGGAGCGTTCAGGATAGTTTACAGGAACATTTTGCACCTGGTCTCGTGAAATGTTTCTTTGGCCATTATACAACCTTGAAAAGCAATTACTAGGAGTAATGGTTCCCATGAGGCACTGCGCAGATCATTACATGAATAAATCCTTTGGTTTTCTCTAAACATTTATATGCCTGAATGTGTAGAAATTAAATCATATTATTATTTTATTTATTTTTTAGTTTGTTTGTAGGAATCCATCTCAGCTCTAATAATGCATCTTATTGGTATAAATTAAAAAATGTGCAGTTCCTAATGTGATATCCTGTTTAACTTAAAACTACTTAAAAAAAAGGATTTATATAAAAGAAAGAAAAAAAAAATATATATATATTCATTCATTCATTCATTCATTCATTTTATTCGTTCATTCATTAAAACATTTTTTATTTTTCATAAATTTGCAACAATTTCAAAAAATCTTTTTTTACATTGTCATTATGGGGTATTGTGTGTAAAATTGTGAGGAAATAAATGAATTTAATCCATTTTTAAATAAGGCTGTAACAAAATAAAATGTGGAAAAAGTGAATGCACTGTATACTGTGTTTTTGAGTAAATAAATGCATTTTTTAAAAGTAGAAAATACTTCATTAAAAACATTAACTCTTTGTACTTTTCATAATTAAAGAAAAACAAAAACATACTGTATATATATATATATATATATATATATATATATATATAGATGAAATTTAAATAGAATGAACAATTAATTTAGAAATATACAACATTATTTTTAATAAAGTGCCCATTTAAACCAAAATGTGAAGTACTTTTCACACCAATGGATAAATAAAAATAATAAACAATTAGACAGTTATATGATGATTTATATGTCAGGACTGTGGCTATATGTGCAACACTAAGAACCCAAATACCCCTCACTTTTAGCTACCTAAAAATAGCTCAGAATACTTAATCGTAGTCTCATTCTTATATTATCATTTTTAATATAACTTTTCATTTTGCCACATTGTGTGATTCTGCTTAATTTTATTGTTTTTGAACCAATTAAGCTGTGCAGTAGTGATTGAGTTCAACTTCAGTGAACTTCAGTTTTCATGTGGTGTGTGTTTGTCTGTTGTACAGGACAAAAAGATGAGAAACACTCCCCCACTTCGCATTCTCCACTCAAGGGCACACTGATAATGGCACCAAAGCAGTGTTCTCACGTGAGTGTGTATGTCTCATGTTTACACCTTTTATTGCATTTTTTTTCCAACCGCTAACAAGCATTGTGCAGTATACAACAGTTCCCATATACAGATATTATATATAGAAAATATAGAAGTACAGTGCATCCGGAAAGTATTCATAGCGCTTTCAAGCTACTCAATTTGGGAGTAGCATCCATCCAATGACCAACAATACATCTCAATAAAACCTTATTTTTTATATTTAAGTTTATTATTGCAAAGAGATACAACAGCTGTTAGATATTTTTACAGCAAATTCCCCAAATTAAATTCCCTAATAACAGAAGAAACACCTAAAAACAGTTACACGATTCCTCATGATAATAACGGGCCATTAGAAAAATATCTTAACCCTGTATAAGTCTAACATTTCATTCTTCATGGTCTTAAAATTTTAAAAACAATTTTTGACTTGATAAAGCCAGCAGAAACCCTGAAATATGCTTGTTTCACCAAACCACTGACAACAATTCTTATTCAGAAAACATTTCATGCATAAAACACTGACTTAAAAAAACACTTAAGAGCAGGGAGCCTTAAAGAAATTAACAACTTTTATTTTTGAAGTTTGAATGAATTTTCATGTTTGTCAGTATGTAATTTTACAATTACCATCTTTTCCCTGTCTTAAATGGGCTAAAGAATGTAATAAGAATAGGAGAAAATTCAGCAATTTGTTGCAAATGTAATACTTTATAGTGTGTAAATCAGAGGTTTGTTTGTTTGTTTGCTTTATTTTTTTATTTAGGTTTTCTCAATCGCCTTGGCAAAAATGTCAAAATATTCGCTAAACTGCAAGTTTCACACTACCTCACAAAAGCCTTGTCATCGAACCCAGTTGTAAGAGCAACAAATAAAAACTTGACTTCTAGTTGATCATTTGGAAAAGTGTCAGAAGGTAGAATCATCTGTTGAACCACATCTCAATCATCACAAATACTGCAGAAGACCTATTGGAACCCGCGTGGACCCAAGATTCTCACAGAAATCAATCAAGTTTGGTGAAGTAAAAATCATGGTTTGAGGTTACATTCAGTATGGGGTTGTGCGAGACATCTGCAGAGTGGATGGCAACATCAACAGCCTGAGGTATCAGACATTTGTGCTGCCAATTACATTACAAACCACAGGAGAGGGCAAATTCTTCAGCAGGACAGCGCTCCTTCTCATACTTCAGCCTCCAAATCAAAGTTCCTGAAAGGAAAGAAGGTCAGGGTGCCCCAGGATTGGCCAGCCCAGTCTCCAGACATGAATATTATTGAGCTTGTCTGGGGTAAGATGAAGGAGGAGGCATTGAAGTTGAATTTAAAGAATCTTGATGAACTCTGGTAGTCCTGCAAGAATGCTTGCTTTGCCATTCCAGATGACTTTATTAACTTAAGTTATTTGAGTCATTGCAGAGATGTATGGATGCAGTCCTCCAAGCTCATGGGAGTCATACACAATATTAATTCTTTTTCCACTCCACCATGACTTTATATTATATACTGTGCATTATTTCTGTACTTTTCTTAAGTGACAACTTTTGTCTAAGCAAAGTCAGACCTTACTGTCCTAATTAAATAATTAAAAATCATGACATGATCATATTTTAGAGGCCTTTACTTTTCATATAAGCCACTTCTGATAGCAAATGATCAACTAGAAGTCAAGTTATTATTTGCTGTTCCTAAAACTTGGATGTTTGACAAGACTTTTTTCAGGTAGTGTAGAGGCAACCGTAGGATCGTACAACAGAACAACTCCTGTGATGTATTGTAATCCCCTTTAAAATGTTGGTACTTGTGAAAATATTGACATTAAGTACGTAGTTCCTTTATCATCAAAGGATGCTGATCTCATCAGTTTTGTCATACAACTTGTACTATTGATGTAACCGTGAAATGACGGACATTTGTCTCTCACTGACAGCCCATGGTTTACAACATGTTTAAAGGTCCCGTGAAGTTTTTTAGATGTTAGTAAGAGTATTGTTAGTTTTAAGGATATCTATAAGCTAGTGTTCTCCAAAAATGTGACAAAATTCATGTTTAGAAGATATAAAACTGATATAAACATCCAAAGCTTGCAGTTTGGGGCTTCCGGGTGGACCTCAGGAGTCAATGATTGGTCAATGGATCAACAATTTTTTGACGTCACCTCATACTTCAGCTTCTCATCAAATCATGACAAATCAAATGTTCTTTAGTATATGTCATGTATCTGTCAGATACATGCCCCACCCCTTCAAGAAGCTTCTCATTTGCTTTTCATTTGATACGCTTGAGCTCAACCACTCTCACTGGCAGAGAGGTGATAAAACAAAACTCTATTGGCTGTTTTTTAAAAAGGGGAGGGACTCCTCTATGTCCAAATGTTTCAGTTGAGATTATGTTAAACATTGAATAAAAAAAGGCACACTTTAAAGCACTTCACGGGACCTTTAAGAAAAAAATTGGCCTTTCTCTCATCAGAGATCTCCACACTTCATCTTCCACGCACTCTCGCTATTTCTATCTTTATCACTATCAATATCTATCCCTCTTTCCCCACCAACCTGTATTCTTTAATCCATATTTTCTAGCATAATCAGTTCCAAGCTATCTCTTTTTACAAAAAAATGGGGGTGGGAATGATGACGACACTAAAGCAAGAATCCTGTAGGCTTATACTATAGGGTTATATATAGGGTATATTATGGGTTATATTAGACAGTTATATGTATATATATGAATATAAATATATATATATATATTTATATATGTAATTGTGTTGTATGATGCATAATTGTGTGTTATTTTAGGTAATATTTAAATATTTTGAGCAAAACATCAAAAAGTTAAACATTAAAGACATTTTTTCACTTCTTTCTTTGCTCATATTTACGTCAAGGCATCAATATTAGTGGAGGACACTGCATTAAAAAATAAACGGGTTAATAGTCGGAAAAGAGAGAGCCATGCTAAAATAACGTATTAGGCAAATATATTTTTAAATGTTTTAATTGGCTTTTAAATGAGCATCAGGCCTGCTGTAGTGTCAAACACACAGTGTTACTCTGAGACTGACGAGCCTTTTAACACTTTGTGTCGCTCAACAGCACCTGCATCTAATGCACGATGTGTGTGTTAAAGGAGGTTTGATGTTGTTAAAGATTTAGCTACAGCTTGTGTGCATGCGTGCGTGCGTGCGTGTTACCATTAACCTGTACCTCTCCCTCATTAGTGCTGTATCTGCGTTGCCATGGTGGTCTATTAGGGAGCTCAGATTAAAGCATCATTACCATCTGAATGCCTGTGTGTGTGTGTGTGTGTGTGTGTGTGTGTGTGTGTGTGTGTGTGTGTGTGTGTGTGTGTGTGTGTGTGTGTGTGTGTGTGTGTGTGTGTGTGTGTGTGTGTGTGTGTGTGTGTGTGTGTGTGTGTGTGTGTGTGTGTGTGTGTGTGTGTGTGTGTGTGTGTGATTATGTGGTGGATGTTTTCAAGGGTAGAATCAGGACACGAGTAGCTTACAGTCTTCATGTTGTGTTAACAGGAAACAAATGACAGCGATTCCAACTATTTATAATAACACATAATTATGATGAACGTGTCTAAGTCATGAAATAGTAAAAACAAGTGCTGCAGGATCCTGTTTTTGCTTAATGCATTCAAATCAGTTGAACTTGATTTATGTTACCAGTACAGTGGAAGCAGTGTTATTTTAAGTATTTGTTTTTATTTTCAATTGAATTTAAGTATAATTTAAGTTTATTTTTTAAAGTACATCAAGTTAAACCAAAGATAGAGATAAAATGAGACCTTAAATAACATATTATGGATGTGTAACCAGACTGTGTTTATTGAAACGTATTAAATTAAATTTAAAAGAAAAAAAAATATGTAACCATGGCAACTAGCTTAAGATTTGTTTTTTATTCTCTTGATGTTTTGTTTATTTCTAGTAACAGCATGTTTAATTGTTTTAGTTTTAATTATGATAATAACTTTGACCTCAAGTCCAAGTTTGGAAAAATATTTTTCTAAATTGTAAACATAAACAAAGATATTGATATATCTTTTAGTATTTTACTTCAGCATTTCATTATGTTTACCTTATTTTTTATTTTGATATTATTCAGTGTATTATTTGCAATTTCTTTATAATTATTTATGAAATGTACTAGTATTGCTAAGTGGAAATAATTAAAGTTATATTTTTTTGTTTTAATTTTAAACATTATATCTATTAGTTATCATTTAAGACAGTTATATACAGCATTTGTTTGAGTGTCCAGATCTATTTGATGGCCAATTTAAATATTGAGCGTTGTTTTTATTGTCAGTTTCGACCTGCATAAAATGATGCACCTGTGGTTTGAAAATTGGGTTCAGTGTTGGACAGCTGGCTCTCATATGCAGCTGCTTGGCAGCCGCTTGCCTCTTGCATTTGTTTAATACTGATGTAAGTTTGTGTAAGTGAGTGCGCTGGACATAACACAAACAGACATACAGTACATTCACACAGACAACATATGTGTATTTTCAACAGCTGTAACTCAAACTGTCCTCTTCACACAATAGCTCACAGTTTGTCTCAGTTGCTTTGGTACATCACCCTTGATATTTGCAAAACAGTAAGTGCACTTCTCAAAACAACTCATACAAATAGCAAAACACCATGGATTATCCGTTATAATACATTTTGATTCAATTGACATGAGCGATTGATAATGTAGGAAACAGCAGGGAATTGTACAGAATCATTCGCATGTATGAACCAAAGGATTTGCAACTTATTCAAAGAAATGAGAAGCTGATGTTTTGTAAAAGTGACACAGTGATGTGAAGATTGTGAACAGGTAGTTTTGAGAATTTCACTTCTGATCTGAGAAATGTACCAAAGCGACTGAGAACAACTGTAATAGACTTTATTAGACATGTGAATGTATATTAAATATGTCAATATACATTAACTGAAAGAAACTTTTCAGATAAAGTAATATTTATGCTTTCAAAAATAGAAAGTAATGTCTAGTATGTAGAAAGTATAGTGTATAGAATCAATAGCGTAGTGATACCGTTGAAAATATGTAAAATAATAAAAAATACATAAACTTGTTTCTTTACATTCATTCATTCATTTTCTTTTCGGCTTAGTGGCTTTATTAATCAGGGGTCGCCACAGCGTAATGAACCGCCAACTTATCCAGCATATGTGCATGGCCTTCCAGCTGCAACCCATCACTGGGAAACACCCATACACTCTCATTCACACACATACACTACAGAAAATTTTGCTTACTTAATTCACCTATAGCGCATGTCTTTGGGCTGTGGGGGAAGCCGGAGCACCCAGAGGAAACCCACATGAACATGGGGAGAACATGCAAACTCCACACAGAAATGCCAACTGACCCAGCCGAGGCCCGAACCAGCGACCTTCTTGCTGTGAGGCGACAGCGCTACCCACTGAGCCACCGCGCCGCCCCAGCAATATAAAATTATAAATTAATTACATTTTCATCTCTTAAAATTTTGACTTCATACAAACATAAACATGATTACATTTTAACTGTATTTACTTATTATTATTTATTTATTTATTTAGTGATTTTAGTCTTAATTACTTATTAATTCTGATACATTTCTGTAAAAGGAATAGAATTATTCATTCATTAATTTTCCTCCAGCTTAGTCCCTTTATACATCAGGGGTCGGCACAGCGGAATGAACCGCCAAATTATCCAGCATATGTTTTACACAGTGGATGCCCTTCCAGCTGCAACCCAGTACTGGGAAACATCCATACACGCATGTCTTTGAAAACTGAAACCGGAGCACCCGGAGGAAACCCACGCAAACATGGGGAGAGCATGCAAACTCCACACAGAAATGCCAACTGACTGGGACTCAAATCAGCGACCTTCTTGTTGTGAGGCGACAGTGCTAACCACTGAGCCACCGTGTCGCCCAGGAATAAAATTATGAATTGGTTTATTACATTAGCCACTGCAAATTTTGCTGTCTCAATTTTGACAATATGCATGCAGTGTTTTATGCATGACGTGTTTCCTTATTTGTAAAAAATCATTTTAGATAAAAAGCATCCGCAAAATGAATAAATGTAAATGAACGGGAAGGCCTCAAGTGCCTCTTTTAGAAATGTGCCGTGGTTTTGTCTACAGTTTATCAGTTTCTGCTGGTTCAGTGACTCATGACGTTCAGGAGTGTGTGTGACTCATTTCCCCATACAGGACTAATGATCCTCCGTCCACGTCTTCAACCACATACGCTCTCTGTGTGGGCTTCACCTCCTCGTAATCACTATATCCGCCTCTCGCATCATCAATGAATATTAATGAGTCAGAGGTGGCAGCTGAGCACATCAATGCTGCGTCGAGAAAAAAAAAAGTGGATTATACGCAGCGTCTTTCAGCAGCCTCCCAAATCTCATTTGCTTATGCATTTTAATAAGAGCCCCACTTATTTGATCCGCATTTGTGTTTTTCTTTCCATCGGTGGGTTTTCTGACATCTCGGTCATCAGCAACACCTCTGTGACTTTAACATTCATGAAAATACGACGGCATTTCAGCTAAATAATGATGATGGGAAAGACTTAGCACGAACACATTCACTTTTAGATTACGCTGTAATTTCATATCGACTGCTCACAGTTGCTGCATCAAATAGAATCAATGGTTGGGGCAGCGCTTTTGCTGGTCTTGATCAATATTAATATTTCTCTGTGTATAATATTAGAGAAATTAATTCTGTTTACTTCTACAGTACATTGCGGCATGATAATCACTTTTACTGCAGTTTCTGTCTGATGTTATAATGCAGGTGTGAATAACAGGATGACTTTTTAATCCACAGATAGATATAGTGTAGATAAAGTGACTATATAGCACTCAAAAAATATTTTTCCTGCTTATTCAAACTACTTATTCATAATAAGCTGAATCAACACAATTCTTGAGATTTTTTGGGGGGGGGGGGTTCATAATTGTTTTATGTTCAATTCAACTTAAATTTGTAAAAAAAAATAAAAAAAAACAATTAGGTTAACTTAATCGATTTGTGTTGGGACAACATAAAGGAATTGGTAGAACCCTGCGTTTTTACATTGAATTATGTTTACATCTGTAAAAATGATCATATTTATATGTAGATGGATTGATGGACTGGATAGATGGACAGACTGATATAAAGGTATAAAAAGGGTCAAAAGGTACATGTTTATTCTTTAAAAAGTCCATATTTGTAACTTAAAGCTACCTAAAAAGTGCACTTTAAAAATGCTGGGTTGTTTTAACCTAATGTTGGGTCAAATGTGAATAAACCCAAACGTTGGAATAAAAAGTATAGTTTAAATTGAATTAAAAAAATAAACCAAAGTTGGGTTTGTCCATATTTGACCCAACATTGGGTTTAAACAACCCAGAATTTATTTATTTTTTTATTTTATTTTTATTTATTTTTTTGAGTGTACAAAATGTACCTCATGACACATAACAGGGAAACAAATGGGTAATTTCTGAGAGGGTAGATACAAAATTTTGTAAAATAACATTATTTATTACTTTCTATTTTAGGTAATGTATTCTGTGTACTTCTGGATACATTTCCTATTACATTTTAGATGGAACTTGTTTATTACGTACACTTTCAATCTTAAGAGTCCTCCTGAGATTTTATGTCAAAGGGGACTGGCTAACCAAAAATATATATAAAATTACATAAATATTAAAAATGTTTCCTGTTTTGAAATAGTTTTGTCCAGACCTCCAAAATCAAGAATTAGTGAAAGGAATGGCATGACTGATAACTGGTAACTGTTTCAACATTCAAAGTGTATATCACATATTAATTTACATAACATTTATACATTTACATGGCCCTTCTATGCCATTGGTATAGTCCAGGGATGGGCAAACTCGGTCCTGGAGGGCTGATGTCCTGCAGAGTTTTGCTCCAACACTAATCAAACACACCTGAAAATGCTAATCAGTGTCTTCAAGACCACTAGAAATCTATAGGCAGGTGTGTTTGATTAGGGTTGGAGCTAAACTTTGTCGGACACCAGCACTCCAGGACCGAGTTTGCCCATCCCTGGTATAGTCAGAGATAAATTGTATGATTTTTGTAGAAAGGAAAATTGCTAAATGTTTGCAAAAAGGTTCTATTGGTTAATGTAAGTTAATGTTTTTATTGATATGAACTAAGAATGAACACAACTAGTACATAAATTGTAACATTAATTTAAATTAATGACTGTATTTTCATTAACATCAACAAAGATGAATAAATACTGTAATAAATGTATAGTTTGTTTTTTTTGTTTGTTCATGTTAGTAAGTGCATTAATTAACATTAACTACTGGGACCTGATTGTAAAGTCTTACCAGAACAAAATTAAAAAAGAAAAATGAATTAGGGAGAATAAATAAATCTGAATAATTTTCAACCATACAATTATGTATTCCATAAAAAACATATATACTGTAATGTGAATATGAAAACTTTAAAATGTAATATAATGATTGGAGTCTACTGATATAATTAGGTTATCAGGATGATAGATAGATAGATAGATAGATAGATAGATAGATAGATAGATAGATAGATAGATAGATATATGGATAGATAGATAGATGGACAGATAGATAGATAGATAGATGGACAGATAGATAGATAGATGGACAGATAGATAGATAGATGGACGGACAGAGAGACAGACTTAGTATCATCAGGGATAGACAGACAGACAGATAGATAGATGGATGGATGGATAGATGGATGGATGGATAGATAGATAGATGGATAGATTATAAACGTATAGATACATCAGTAAATTCAATCATATTCATATGTTTATTTGGTGGTATTTTTATACTAATAGATACAGATGAATGTGACCAAAATATGGTTACATCAGTAAATAACATTATATTCTTATGTCTATAATACAGAAAAAGATAACGATTAGTTAGAAGCAATCATGTGCCAAAGTGGTGTCGTTGTTTGTGTATTGAGTGTTAGAGCACAGATTTCCATGAGCTCAGCAGAGCCGTGTTGATTGTTTTTGTGTCAAGTATTTGTGAAAGCCCAGGAGCCGCAGAGCTCAGAGGAGCACCATGAGGACTGAAGGACTCGCGAGTCTGATGCTGTGACGGACTATAGGGGATAGAGGTCAGAACAAAGCCTTTGTTCCAGCACTCTGCGTCGTACCTGCGTCAGTATGAGCTCTCCTCCCGCTTCAGGAAGAGCAAGAAAAGCTCACCACTGAGGCTTTTGTAAACAGTGCCTTATTCTGCTGCTCTGCGTGTGCCTTATACAATAGCAGACTCATAATGTGCATTGTGCTGACGTTGAAAGATGTGTCACTGGAAGATGAAACAGTGCCAGGGAGAACTTGAAAATGGAAATTTACATTTGCATTTATTCATTTAGCAGACGCTTGCATTCAAAGCCACTTACAAATGAGGATAATAGAAGCACTCTGAATCACCAGAAAGCAGCAATTTATACATGCCACGACAAGTCGAAGTTAGTTTAGCAGGTTTTTATAATTATGTATATACAGTTGAAGTCAAAATTATTAGCCCTCCTTTTTTTTCTTTTTCAAATATTTCCCAAATGATGTTTATTGATGCTTATTTGTTTTTCGGCTAGGATAAAAGCAGTTAACATTTTTAAAAAAAAACATTTTAAGGTCAATATGATTAGCCCACTTAAGCAATATTTGTCAGATATGTGTCAGATTGTCTACAGAACAAATCATCGTTATACAATGACTTAATTACCTAGTTAATTAACCTATTTAAGCCTTTAAATTGCACATTAAGCTGAATAATAGTATCTTAAAAAATATCTAGCAAAATATTATTTACTGTCATCATGGCAAAGATAAATAGAAATCAGTTATCAGAAATGAGTTATTAAAACTATTATGTTTAGAAATGTGTTGAAAAAATCTAAAACTTTAGCTCAAGCCTTTATATTTCATGCCACTGATTGTAAATGTCATATGATTTCAGATATGTGTACTGAAAATGAGACAAAAATACTATTAGAAAATATTCCTCATATTCCTCCTTCAGTACAATTAAATGTAAATATAGTTGCATAAGAAAGTAAAAATACCAAATTTCAGGTACTATTCATGACCGTGGCATCAATACTGCAGGCTGCATTCGTATTGCATTTGGGTGGTGGCAGAACTGTGCAGCACATAGAAATGTGCCACATTGGATTAAATCAAATGCAGCCTCAAACAAACACACCTTCTTGAACAAACTGAAATCTCTTGGAATCCATATGTTTTGTTAGATGCACAGAGAATCAAAAGGAAAGGGGGAGAAACAGGCGTCTCGGCTGTGCAGTCTGGTGTCAAAGGCCTGCCAGCAGAAGGAATTCATTGTGGGAACAAACCGAAAACACCTCCATCCACATTTTCCAGAGGTACTGCAGGCATTCGTGCTTTAATTGAGCTGTGCTTGTAAACTTCTTCAGTCTCAGTATTGATTTATAGCCGACAGCTACTGTGACCCCCACTGCAATTTAGCAGGAATCTCGCATACAGGAAATCTGTGCAGCACAATAATTAATTAAACATCACTATAAAACAATTTCAAAGAAAATACCTTACATTTGCTTTCATGCCGCGCCGATGTTCTGGAGTCACTGAACGACTTGAACACCAGCTTATTGATTTACCGTTATCTTCAATGGGAATGAAAAATCCATGGCTTTCTCTTTAAATAACCATCAGATGTGCTCTAGCAAATGTGCAAGGCGTGCGGTGGGAATTACAGTCAATATAACATGCGATAACATTATCAAATGAGGTTTGTTTGAAACCAAAACAAGATTTGGACTTCCGTTTATATGCTCTTGGAGGAGATTTTTCGTTTAGATTGTAATCAGATGCTACTTGTATGTTATCTGTGAGTGTTTTATGCTAAGCTCAATGAAAGGTTTGAAAATGCACATCCAGGTGAATGTATGTGTAACAATTTGTATACATTTATTTTAACATAAATTTATAAACTTATAAGATGCATATTTATCAGTTTTACACATCAGTTTGTTATTAACCCCATTTAGATTTTATTTTAATAATTACAAATTTGTATCAATGTGTTCCTCTTGAAAATTAGGTAGGATGTATGAGACTGAAAGAAGTCAATTGATGATAAATATTTATTATGTATTTAAAGCGTTCACTTCATTACTACTATTAAGTTGAAGAATAGGGAACGAGTGACTTTATTACCAAAGAAATTATACTTGCTTTATTTATGATTAACAGATTTGCTTCATATTAAATGTGTTCTTTTTTCATGTGGGTGGGTTAAAACTGTAATCCAATTTCATGGAACTTTCTGCATGCAATTATTTAATTAGGAAAATGACCACACATCCGAATTAGTTATTTTACTTCAAATCTCTCATAATTTACCTGTTTTGTTTTTTAAATAATTTACCATAATTTACCTAGCAATTGTTCTTTGTTAACTGTGCTGTACGTTTCTAAACCTTTAATTAACCTAAATATATTTGTGTTGTTGTCACATGTCGAACACACAATGACATTTTTAACCCCCTCACACGAGCACTTTTTCTCTGTTGTCAAACAACGGTGGAGTTCACTGTTGCCAAATGGACAAAGAAACTCATTAAAAAATGTGTGAGTTACAAGAATCTGGCAGTGAGCCTACAGTACACACAGGAACCTTCCATACATCTAAAACCTAATATATAGCACATTATCAAATTCTGCACATGCGACTATTACATTTTTCCAGAATGAACTTCTCTTCTTCGCTTCAATTCCCATGGTTTTGGTCTCATCCTGATTACATCTAGCTGTACATTCTAACATTCTTCAGCTGTACATGTTTGGCACCGCAATGCGGGATTTAGTAGTTTCATAACCTGAGGTAAAAATCTAAGCTAATTCTCCTTTTAAATTACAAGTGGAAAATCTTATTTTACCTGAGGTTAAAAGCAAGGTTTAAATGAACAAAGCCAGAGGTTAAGCACAGTAAAAATGCCAGCTAGGTCAAGCTCTGAGCAAACAGCTAGGCATATTTATTCTTCATATTTTTGGGCTATTTGTGTGCCATAAACCAAAATGGACTCGTGATCTTTAAATAAAAATATTCTATACTTATAGAACACATTCTATTCCTGTTTGACCAATCCAGATTCCGCGGTCTTCATTGTAATTCCGCGTGATTGTATCTTTTAAATCACAGTTTGATTTGAAACAAAACACCCCCCCCCCCCCCCCCCCCATCACCAGCGTGGCCAACTCAACATTCCCTGGCAGATTCCTACACGCCTGCATTTCCATATAGATGGAGCACCATATTAAACCGCATTGCATTGTACGTTCATCCTATCGCCGTTTGTTGGGAGATATTCTTTTTTTAATATGGTTCATCTTCCCCACCCTTCCCAGGAACATCCACGATGGTCTTTTTATTATGTGTGTGATTGGTTTCATTCTTCCAAGTGAATGTGCTATGCTGTAACATGGGCTTAATGGTTATAGGGCACAAGAACTCAAGGTTGTGGTGTGAAATAGCTGCATTGACCCTGGGAGCGGATAGTGTGCTGTCAAGGCTGTGGTGGACGGAGGATTCCTTTAGCTCCGCTGGCAGGAAAATTTTAATTAAAATGCAAGGGAAACAGTCCGAGATTCTTTCTCAAGAGAGAGATGTGGAATAGGAGGGGAAAAAGCCAACTCCACGCATGTACACATACGCGGGTCCAGATTTGCATGACACAGCCCTGGGGAACGTTTTATTGCTGAGAGGTTGCAGGAGATATCGGTTATGTTTTATTTATGTGTCAACTTCGCCTTCGAGGTTTCTACCCAAATTCCTTAGGAGAAATCAAAGTGCAATCGAGACAATCATTGACATGCTGTAGGTGAGCTAGAAAACGAATGTGGATTGTTCCAGTGAGGATTTTGAGGAGATCTTGTTTAGGGAAGAAAAAAAATGCTAGACTTTAATATTTTGGCAATTATGGATAAATAATTAGAGTACACTATACAAAACAAGTAATCTGAAGATGACAGTATTTCTAATGAAATCAAACTCTTAAAAAGAGCATGAAAATATTTTTGAGGTGAGTTAAAAAGGATTGATTCACCCAAAAAATAAAAATACGCTTCATTTACTAGTTCTATAGGCTGTCCATAATATAATTGGCTTTTTTCTTCAGTAGAACAATAAAGAGGTCTTTAGCTGAAACTGTGGTCACTGGTGATTCAAAAAAAAAAAGCAAATATGCTATTACTGAAATATGTAAAAACATACAAGTAAAAACAACATTAATTATCGTGGGTTATGACAATATATTGAGGTCTTACCCAGTATAACAGACCTAACAGCAAGTGTTTATCATAAAGTAATCTATCTCTTAATTATCTAATTGACTTCATCACTGCCTCTGTTCTTCAATCTGTTTCTATCATTGAAAAGAAAGCTATTTAAGGGTGCAAACCTGATGAAAATGTAACATTTAAGATTCAACTTTTCACCTGCCGATTCAATGTTAATTCAAGGAAGGTCTGCTTACTATGAGGGTAGCAGCCATACACACACAGAACGCATCTTTGCATCTAAAACCACAACAGAATTTTTTTAAACTTAGGAATGTTTTTAAAAAGGTGGCTCCTCTTCCTTGTTAACATTAAACAAAATACTTGTCATGCCAACCTGCTGAAGCCTTCAACGCTTGCCCCGCCTCTGAGTTTTTCTGATTGGTCTACTGCTTTGAAACGGACAATTATGAGCAGCACTGAGTGTAAAAGTTGAAATTCTTTTAACATGACATGGCATCTTAAAAATGCGGCACTCATGTGACAGGCATTTCAAAAGATGTGATATACAAGCGTAATGGTGGTGCATGTCTATCAAGTGCATGTTCACATAGAAAAACAATGGAAAGGTAGTTAATTGGAATGGAAAAATTCATTCTGTGTAAATGGTCCCTATATTGGAGCTAAAAGATTGGTCTACTGAAAAAAACAGATGGTCTGAGAGTAGATTAGTAGGTAAATTAACTGCAAATTTACATTTTTAGGTGAACTATTCCTTTAATACAGAATCAAAATGCGGATGCCCACCACTCAAGCACATATTCAGCTGTCTTTCCTCTTTATATATCTTTACTGACAGTGTACAGTATTTTAAACCAAAGCCAGTCAGGGTAGATGGATGGTAGCGAAAGCATGCTTCAGTGCATGATATAGTATTGACAGGTCAGCCACCGCAGTCCTGTCGGATCCCTCTTCACCCTGGGGAACTCCGCTTTCTGTTTTGGGCCCCTTCCCCCTTCTCCGACAATCCCAACCCCCTTCATGCGCTCTGGGGGTAGAGGAGCAGCGCGCCGTGCCGTGGTACTTTCTGATGAACCCGCACTCCCACCAGCGATGAGCATGACAATGACATACAGAGAAGCGTCTCCATAATTGATAGAAGACCAGATTAAAGTGCAACCAGAAAATTAGCTCAGACACTATATTTTATCTGACCAATCGCGTAATAATTGAAAAATAATGGAAGTTGAGGCTCGCAGCGTTGGGAGAAAATTACATGGATGCATTCTGACTGCATGCGAAATGCTTTGCAGCTATAAGGGGGTAAATTGGAAATGACTTATTGATGTAATCGCATTTCTTTCTTAAGGCTTGTTGTGTGGATAATAGTTAAATAAAGCAATGTTTTAGAATGCTCTTGTCCTTAGACAGTATTTTCCTGTCATATTGCATGCAGTTTTGATATTAGCTCATTAGGATACCAGGACTTAATGAGCTCCCACTGAGCTGAGATAGAATGCCTGTAGGCCCCTCTTAACATTTTCTAATACCCTTCCAGCCCTCGTCCAATCCTCTTCCATGACCCTTTATAGTGGGATAAATGCGACGCTCGGTTGGGCAGTGGAGGCTACACTTATAGTCTGGCACACACCGCTTTCTCTCTCTCTCTCTCTCTCTCTCTCTCTCTCTCTCTCTCTCTCCTCTCTCTCTCTCTCAATCCCTTTCTTTCTTTAGCGCTTTGGTGCCTGGCACTCAATAAGTGGATCCCCTATTTTGGGTGTTCTGTGAATGAGTTTCCATACATGGAAAAGCTCAGCAACAATCACAGTTTAAGATCTCTATGAGAGCTTTCCATCCAGTCAACTGTCTTTTGCTGCCAGCCGGAGTGCTCTTGAAATGGCTGAGGTCATTGTCATTACCATGAGCTGTGTCCGAATTCCTGTGCATTATAGGTTGTGTTCACACTTGTAGTCCAGTTCTTTTGATTATTTTGATCTGGATCAAAAAATAAATTTTAATATCAATACATTTTATTACACTTTCGCTTCTGGATCGATCAAAGTTTACAGTGTCAATTTCAAATGGGTAGTTCACCTAAAATATATTTATGCACCATTTGCTCACTTTCACATGGTTCTACACTTTTACGAATTTCTTTCTTCTGTTGAACACAAAGGTAGATATATTGAAGAATGTTGGGAGAAAGCATGCATTGACATCCATAGTAGGACCAAAAAATACTATAAGAGTGAATGGCTGTTTCTTTCCAGCATTCGTCAGTATATCTTCCTTTGTGTTCAACACTCAAACAGATATTTAAAACTCAAAAGGTTTTGGAGCAAGTGGAGGATGAGCAAATGATGACAGATTTTTTTATTTTTGGGCGAACTGTCCCTTTAAGATCAAATCGATTAAAACAAGCTTTGAATTCATGAAGAACTGATAAATTGTGCAAAGGAGTCAAAACAGTGTCAGGAATTACTCCACCACACAAAAATAAATATCTTCCTTACACGTTTCTGATGCCTGTATTGAATTTTAATAAGCAATAAGTAATTAAGACTGGAGTATGCTTGAGCATGCTGTCATTTTTATCCTTGTATCTTGTGACATCATGTTCTTTTAGGTTCATTTAGTTGACTTTGGTTCGTGTGGTGTTCATATTTTATTCTAACTGCAAGATTCAGATGGCAGAATTCATACTTGTTCAGATAAACCTTACAGCAATCCATCATTAGAGTTTGTTTTATTCAAACCAAGCCTGCTAAAATGTGGACACACCTTTAGAGTATTTATTGATGAAAATCTTATGTCTCGTATGTAGACGTGTAATGTAAACATATTCCTGGGAATTCTGCATCTGCCACGTTGATATTGGCCTTTGGCCTGTGGAATCTTTGACCTCTCATGTATGAAAATAATGTTTTGTTTGCCAAGTATACAATTTAACCTCCAAGTAGGCTATAACTTTCTTGGTAACTGAAGAAGCTGAACTGAAAATAGCACAGACACTCACTGTTCTCTGCCATTTTTCTAAATGTGTGAAATGTGACAGTTGATTTGCACATGTGGTCTTATGGGACATACTGTTTATTTAAATAACATGAGCTTGGTATTGCTGTGCCTGTTTCATAGATACAGCATATTCAGATTTACTAATTTGACATTCGTTTTGATTGCTAAATGGAACAATATTGTATTTGGACTAGGAAACAAAACATTTCTTAATAACACAAAACATCTTACATGATTTTAAAAGGTTGGGAGGGAATTCTTAAAGTTCAGTCTGACCAGAAAGTGTTTGAATTTGTCGGATAACACAGTGTACATCAATATGTGTTGTGAATGATCAGCAGGAATGATACTACATGATGTTGATTAAATGAGAGGAATGGCAGTGCGGTGGAAGTTCTCATTTATTTTCTGATGCATGTGCTGCGCTAACCCTAAAACACGTCGTTTCATTGCAGGTTTAAAGCGATTTCATATAGTCAGAAATTAAACTTCAACAGCAGGTGTAGAGCAGTCAGTCCCGTCGTTAACAGTCAACCATTTTCTACTGTCTGTTCCTACGGCGGCAGCAGGGTGTGTGCTTCGAGCCTCAGAAGAGAAACACATCGCGACGATCGATTTCTCTTCATTAAAACACACATTTCGACCACACGTTATGCAGAATGGTGTGTTTTTGTCTGAGCATTTCAATTTGTGAGCGGAAAATTAAATAAAACCGAAGAAACACGTTATATTTGCCCTTTCTTTTTCATGTCCATATATGGAGATCAGATTGGCAGTTCACGCTTCAACTTCGTTTTAACCCTTTAGTTGCAGAATTTTATTCGCTGGCGATCATTTCGTGAAGATAAAGGTGTGTTAGGCTAATTAGTGGACTGTTCTTTTATCGAATGCGACTTAAAATACTCTTCTATTCTAAATTTTACGTCATATTTAGGCTACATTTGACATAAAATGATATGAAACCCACTTACATTACAGGTGTTAAAGCCTCCAGCTATTCATATAGCCAACCACTGTGCTTGTTAATATAACCACTTGGTTAAACTGAGGTGACTTTAATAGAACAGCGCAGATAAGGGGGTGCTTTGGCGCTATGTGTTTCCCGCAAAGCATTTTTACATATTTAGCCTAAATAAAGCGCTAAAACGTCTCTTGGACATTGATGAAAAGGACCAGAATTGCTTCGAGCAGCCTATGGGGTTCTTCTACAGATGTAGATATAATCACAAGTTTTACATTTAGGCAGTGTCGAAAATAAGTAATGTTTTGATGATGAAATGTGTACTGATTTTGCGACTTATTGCGCCAGGAATAGATAGATAGATAGATAGATAGATAGATAGATAGATAGATAGATATTTTTTAGTGTGCATGCATATTTTCAAGTTTTTAATGACAGCAAGCGTTTTAAGCACACTACAGCTTTATATTCTGCACTGGCTACATTGGCACAGTGCTCAACCTCCCCCTCCTCGCGCGCGCTGACGTCACGCGCCAGCCTTGGCTTATTATTGCATGAACTATTTTCTGTAGTAGCAGCCAGCGCGCCAGTGAGCTTTTCCAGTGCTCGCCGCTTAAACGTGGACACAAATACGAGGGAACGAGGAGGGGTCGAGGGACAAATTAATCTTGAAACACAGCGGTGGCAGAACGTGAGGCACCGAAGCATTGCAGCGAGGATTTTTGGTGGATTTTATTCGGCTCGTTCGCTTCAAACGGGCGGCGGAGGCGCAATGGATCTACCTGCCGTCGGGGAGCATGTCTTCGCGGTGGAGGGCATCGAAAAGAAGCGCCTACGGAAGGTAAACCTGCTGCAAACTAGAACTACCGTAAATGGTGCGGAGGATGCATATGTTGTTCCTGTACACCCAACCACGTTTTTCGTCGTTTTTTCAGGGTAGAATGGAGTATCTGGTGAAGTGGAGAGGATGGTCGCCCAAGTAAGTGTTTAATTGGTTTATGTGCGTTATTTTTAGACACATTTGCAGTAAATGCCGAGCGATGTTGGCTTTGAACATCCAGCGTATTGGTCGCGCGATTGGCTCCTTGTTTAAGGATTCCATCTCAATTTTAACGCGAGCCAATATCGCTATACCACATTTTACTGAATTTATCGCACATCTACTGCTTCCATATGTGCTTGTTTGTGTTATATGTAGCCTATGTGTCTTGTTCCCGCGGAAATCTGCATAAGGTTTGCAATAGCTGTGTTTTATTGCAACAAACACTGATTTCATCATATGATTTCGTCAATATTACAGATATAACACATGGGAACCGGAGGAAAACATTCTTGACCCGCGCCTTCTTGTCGCTTTCCAAAACAGGTGAGATGAAGGACGAATAACTGAACTTGTGTTAATGCCCTTATATGGTCACGGGAGGCGGGGCCAATGCCCTGCACAATGTAGCTGAAGATTAATGGGAGCCCCATGGGCCTGGACTGACTGCTACAAAGACTCTCTTGATGCTTTCCTTTTATCCAGTTTTGCAAACACTCCATTGTTATTACCAGTGCTAGTCGTACAAAATGAATGTGGTATTGTATAATGACCAATTTAGTTTTTTTGTCTTGTCAGTTCTAGGGCAGCAGTTTTTAACCAGGGGACCATAACCCTCTGGGGGGCCTCATTAAACTTCCAAAGGGGCTGCGAGATGACTTAAAATTATGTTTAATAAGTCTTATTTATTTATAGTTTATTTAATAACTATAAATACTGCCCGTTTTAAGTTTTAAAACATCAAGACTGCATTTATTTGATTAAAGGTACAATAAGATAAGCATTTATATATACGTAAGATTATTAATTTATATATTTATACATAAATTGCTTTTATATATCAGATTCAAAGCTGAGTTATAAGCATTATCATTGCATCAGTCTTCAATTGTCACTCAATCCTTCAAAAATCATTCTAATATGTTTTTTGCTTTTAATTATAAATGTTTCTAGTTATTGTCAAGCTGAAAACAGGTGTCGCTTCATGTTTTGGGGAAAAACAGATGTATTAACATATAAAAGTTCGATTCAAACTTGTTTTAACAAATTAAATTGAAAAAGTGACAATAACAAAGGAATTAAACAGTAACAGTAAAGATACGTATACTATCACTGTTCTACTTTTCATTTTATATCAATAGAAAAAGTATGATGATAGTGTTTTGATTAGTATGTTTCTTTCTACAAATATATTAAGTAAAAACATCTTTTCAACAACAGTGTTAATAACCACTTTTAATGACAGATTAAGTAAGATAAAGCTGAGTTATATGCATTATCATTACATCAGTCTACAATTGTCACATGATCCTTCAAAAAATAATTCTTATATATATATACTATTATTATTATTATTTTTTTATTTTTTGCTTTTGATTGTTCATTCATTCATTTTCCTTCAGCTTAGTCCCTTTATTCATCAGTGGTCGCCACAGCAGAATGAACCGCCAACTTATCCAGCATATGTTTTACACAACGCATTCTCTTCCAGCTGCAACCCAGTACTGGGAAGCTTTTGATTATAAATATTTCAAATTATTATTATGCTGAAAATGCTGATTATTGGTGGGAAAACATGTATTTACATTTAAAAGTTAGATTCAAACTTGTTTTAAGAAATTATATTGAAAAGATGACAATAACAAAATAATTTAATTGTTACAGTAAACATAGTTATACTGTCACCATGTTATTTTTCATTTTATATCATCAGAAAAAGGGTAATGGTATGTTATGATTTCTTTCTGCAAATATAATAAGTAAGCATATTTTCAACAATGGTATTAATAACCACTTTTGATGACAGATTACTTCTGCTACTAATAATTAACAACTTTAGTTTTAATTCAAGATTACACAGTTATTGAAGATTCTTTAATCAAGATTTTAGGAAAACACAAATTTTATAATGTAGACTAGGGCTGCACAATATATCGTTTCAGCATGGATATCGCAATGTGCGCATTCGCAATAGTCACATCGCAACATATGCAATGTTGAGTCTGAATTATAGTTGACCAGGAGCCACAGAATACATGTGATTTGTAGTCGCTGCTAAGTTTACCCATAATATTGTGAAAGTTTATTATTTGCATGTGTTTTTAAGGCCTGTGACTGTGCATTTCAAGAGAGCTTAAAACATTTGGACACAAAATGTTATGATGTTTGTAAGTGTAACAAATATTATTTGTATTTAATTATTTATACGATTTATGGAGAGAGAAAAAACGTAAAAACCGTACTTAAAATTTCAGTCTTTTTTCTAGTCCAAATATCTACATTTCAAAGTGAAAATAGAATTATTTAAATTGACCTATTGGCACATAATTTGAGCTTGTTTTAAAGAAAAACTCTTAATTTTTACTCTAATTTTTTGCTTCTTCTGACCATTTTTGCTTGATCTAAGAATTTTTAGATATCTGGACTAAAAACGAGACAAAGTAAGAAGACAATTTTTTGCATTGTGATTATTCAATTTCTGAACCTGAATACTGTTAGACTCCTCATAAAACCGTCAAATGGAGCTATTCAATCCGAATAGAATTGTATTCGGCAGGCCAGTTGTTGCTAGAGTTCCCCATTAGGGCTGCACAATGTATAGCTTCAGCATCGATATTGCAATGTGATCATTCACAATAGTCACATGGCAGGATTTGCAATGTAAAGTCTGGATTATAATTGGTCATTTGCATGCGCTTTTGAGGCCTGTGACAGTATAATGATTTTAAAAGCATTCAGGCACGAGAAATTGTACTGCGAGTAACTTTAAAAATTAATAATTACATTGAATTATTTGTATCATTCAATTACTGTATTTGAATACTGTTAGACACAGAAAACGATAAACATTTGTTTCAATTGTAACGTTTTTTTAATTGTATTTATCAGTGCTTGTAGATTTTTAATTATTTATATAGATATTATGCAGATGCGCTCCCCTTCAGAATCATCCCAATCAGTCTAAAATTGTAAATTCTTTCCAAATAGAGATATACGAGTCATCTGGTGAAATTGTATTTATCATAATCGCAATCTATATCACAAAATATTAAAACGTTAGATTTTTCCAATATCATGCAGCCCTAATTAGACCTAAGTAGACCGAAGTAGACATTTATTTTTGAATATTTAATATGGTCTCAAGCATAATGTTGGAGAAACACTGTTGTTGAGAACAATGTGAATGCACTAACGATCACCAAGTTTTAGAAATAGCTTTGATTACATGATTTCATGCATTCATTTATTTATATGTATAAAAAAAAATACATGAGTTGCAGTGTGCTCACAAGTGGACACTCTTGCCTGTGATCTAATCTGCTGTGTCATTGGTCTTGTGATGTTCCCACACCCCTCTGAACCCACTGTTCTGTTCTGAAGATAAAAGCAGAACGAGTGTCAAAGCATTCCAGATTCTCCTGGAAAAAATGAAGTTTTTAATGAGATGTTTCTTAAGTTGCTGTACTGGACGTTTGAGAGTGTCATGTTACCCATTGTGCTGTTGTTTGGCGTTGTAACCTGGAGATCAAAGTGTCTTGTAATCTGACGGTTGTGATCAAAACATAAAAAAAATAAAGGATCCAAGTGAGGATTTAACAGCAATGCAATAGAGGGAGCATTTTGGATTCCTCAAAGAACAAGTGTTGAAGTGTGTACTAATAATAAGAAGTGTGTACTAATAAATGTTCGACCCTAAAGCGCATTCCCTTAATGGTGGAAATAAACCATAACTATAATTTAATTCGCATCAAAGTTTCTTCTTGGAACCATAGTTTAAAAAAAACAGTTTTATTTTAATGCACAAGCATGATTAAAGTTTCTACTTTAGATTAATAGATCAATGAATGTACATTTAATCATTTTAATATTGCAGTTGTCTTTATATCTTGTTTTGAAAATATAGCATTTTTATGTTGAAAACTGTGGATTTATGTGTATTGTATGTATCCTTTTCAGAGAAAGGCAGGAGCAAATGGTGGGATATCGAAAAAGAGGGCCTAAACCCAAACACCCACTGATCCAGGTATGTTTACTGTTACACGGATAGGGGTTAGACTGTCAGTGCACATGTTCACAATGTTTTTGCAAAAATATTGCTTATGACCCAGAGTATTCCTGTGCGTGGTCTGCATAAAAACTACCATTTCATTATGAATCAATAATTGTGCGTCAATGGCTCCTTGCTGTCTGCGTGCATCTTAATGTACTATTTGACTTCATGATAATGATGACACACTTCTGCTAGTTGATTTGTCCAATAAAATATTAACGAGAAAGGCGTCTTTAAGCTCAAAACAAATTCATATGCAGTTGAAGACAACCATTAACCCTCCTGTGTTTTTTTTAATGTGCTGTTTAAGGGAGATAAGACATTTTTCAATACATTTTTTGAACATAATAGTTTTAATAAGGCATTTTTAATCCCTAGTTTGTTTTGTCTTTGGCATGATGACAGAAAATATTTAACTAGCTATTTTGCTAAACATTAGTATTCAGCTTAAAATGTCATTTAATAACTTAACTGGGCAAGTTAGTTTAATTAGGCAAGTGATTTGGCAACAGTGGTTTGTTCTGTAGCCAATCAAATAATACTAATAATACCTTAAGGGGGCTAATAATATTGACCTTAGCATATTTACAGGCAAACTCAAAGAAATAAGACTTTTTTTTCTAGAATAAAGATATAGTAGGAAATGCTGGTAAAAAATGCCCTTGCTCTGTTAAACACCACTTGGAAAAATATCATAATTTTGTCTTCAACTGTAGTAAGGCTACCTGTTTAAACCTCTGAACGATGGACTTTCAGTTCATTTAACAAGTCAATAAATATTCTCTTTCTTTTTGTTCCAGCTTCCTGCATTTGCTCGTAGATCAAGCATCCTGGGTGGTCTTCAGGACACATCATTGGATGAGGAAAACCAGCCCAAAGTGGATTCCCTCCAGATGCACCGCTCACGGCCGCAGCACTACCAGCTGAACAGTAAAAAACACCACCAGTACCAACCCAGCTGCAAGGAGATCTCTGTCGAGCAGCATATGAGCGGGAAAAAGAAACACTTCTACCAGCTGAACAGCAAGAAACATCATCACTACCAGCCGGACCCCAAGATGTACGACACGCCACTCACAGGGCCCAAAGAGGTCAAGGGTCAAGACCATTCCAACAAAGGCTGGAACCTCCCTCCAGCCCTACAACAGAAGTGGATTCGCAACAAAGACACCGGCTGCCTGAGTAAAGTGAAAGATCTGTCTATCGAGCTCAAGGGTTTGCCGGATAATGCTAACAAAGCAGAGCGGACACTCAAGACGAGTGCCAAAGAGTTTGCACTTCCTAATGGCATCAGCAGCAAGATGAAAATAATCAAGAACAAAAACAAAAACGGCCGAATTGTCATTGTAATGAGCAAATACATGGACAAAGGTGTGCATTCATCCAAAGTAAAGAACAGGGATGTTTCTCGAGTGGAAACGGTACACAATAAGGAACCTCCACTGAATGGTACAGACAATCGGTCTGATGGTGAAACGCCAGATCAAGGAGAAGGCCGTGAGAATGGTTCTATTGAGAAACCCAGCGAATATGTAGATGAAAAGTCCCTCAGAAAGGATATGCCTGGACAAAAAGCCACAGAAATATGTGACCGACCAAACTCTTCGCCAGGGAAGGTAGATGCCAAAACAAATCACCTTAAGAGGAATCTTTCAGAACCCAGTGAGGACGTGAGAAACTGTAAGCAGTTTTTGAGCTACAGGAGCATCAGTGCGCCAAACTCTTCCCCTCAGAGAGAACCTATAAACCTGCATTACAAAAGCAGCCATGTGGATAATTACGACTTTAGCGACTCTATTCCCGAAGAGCCTATTGATTTGAGCGCCAAAACTCTAAAACGGTTCACTGCAGTGGACAAAGTTTCAGGAAGCTCAGCACAAGTGGAGAAAACAGACAGCCAATGTAAACCGTTCGTAGGAAACGTTATCATCACTGATATCACTACGAACTGCTTGACCGTTACGTTTAAAGAATACGTTCAAGAATGAAATCCAATTTCATTTGAACCAGCTCAAAGCTGATCAAAGCTGATGCACTGTTCATAGCCATTCCTGAAGATCTACGTACACATTTATTTAGGCAAATAAACCATTTATATATGAACAGAGCAAAAGCCTCTAAATCCCATCTGAACTTTTCTTTTAAAATTAGCATTTTTTTCAGCCTCCTATGTTTATGTTCAGTTATTTCACTTAAAAGGTAATGAAAATAACCTATTCATCACCATAAAAGTGAAATAACAGGTCATAAACAAAGGATCCTGAAAAGAAATGCTCATTTTAAAAGAACATTTCAGATGGCACTTAGAGGCTTTTGCATCTAAACTCTTCATGCATCTATATATACATACAGTCAAGCCTCAAAATTATTCATACCCCTGGCAAATTCTGACTTTTATTCAACCAGCAAGTTTTTTTTGGACCGGAAATGACACAGCCTTCTCCTAAAACAAAATACAATGATGTATAAGTGGCATCATTGTGGAAAAGAATATTTATTTAAGTAAAAATATTTCTTCAAGTAACTAAGTCAGAATTTGCCAGGTATATTAATAATTTTGGGCTGGATTGTTTATATATATATATATATATATATATATGTGTGGATATATATATATATATATATATGGATATGTATGGTTTGTTTGTTTGTTTGTTTAGGGGAGGGGTGGGCATTTATGCGACAACATTTTCAACTAAAAACAGAAAACTATTTTTTTATATGCGAAACTTTTCAAAAATGCAAAAGAATAAACCTTCAGTTTCAGTACTTTTGTCATGTAAATGTCCCATTAGATGTCATGTTTTGGATTTTGCTGCTGTTGAAACTGAATTAAAAACCCTGTAATGTAGTTTCTAAAGCTTCGGATTGGTTCCAATTTTAATGCTACCTAAAAAAAAAATCATCCTATTGGAGAAAGCACACTGGTGGAATTGAAGAATTCATTGAGGACTGACGCGCGCACTTAAACCTTTCTTCATCTTGGACCACGTTTCAAATTTTTTATCCATTTGAAGAATTGTTAAGATGTACATATAAGATGTATAACTTGAGTTGCTTGGTTGGAAAGGTGTCTTCATAATGTATATGAGTGTACCTTTAAAGTATTTTTGCATATTAGAGTAACAGATTTGATTTTTGCGGAAATATTTTACTTGATTGGATTTCCAGATGCTGTTGGCCTGTGAGATCTGCCTGTGCAATGCTAGATAAACAACTGGATTGTTTGACGTCCCCTATCTGTAAGAAGTTAAGGTTGCACTTTATCATCTCCTGGATCTCTTTTGTTAATTAATTCAGGTTCTTTTTATAAAAATAATCCATAAAAGCTGTTTATTCCCATTAGAACATGCAAACTGTTATATGTGACCATAAATAAATGTAAGATCGATGCTTACATTGGACAGCTATCAATGTTTGTATGTAACTGGAATGGGTTTACAGTCAATCTGATGTACTGCAGAATATGTACAGGATGTAATGTACAAATAATGCCATGAAGGTTATGGCCGTTTATATGCATAATGTCATGTTTTATGCATACTTTGAATTGACGATTTGAAGATGCTTCTCAATATTACTCTCTGTTCAATAATAAAACAAATATCTGTTTTACAATCATTCTGTGTTGCTTTCTTGCTTTTTTTGCATCAAGAGACTTGAATATAAGTGATGTGGTAAACTAAATGTTTGCTTTTCCTGTTCCTTACTTTCCCCCTCTTAGCTATAACCCAGCAAGCATTTTTGTTTTGTTTTTAAAAGATGTCTAATAGACGTCTAAACATAGTCGTCTTGACTAAAACAAGGCTAAATTTGGGCTGTCAGTGAAAATCTAATAGACGTCTAAGAATAGGCCAAAACTATAATCTTCAAATAGAGAGAAATGAATGACTACACATATAAAGTCTGTCTATTTGATGACTAGTCTAGTTTTGGCCTATTCTTAGACGTCTAGATTTTCACTGACAGCCCAAGTTTAGCCTTGTTTTAGCCAAGCTGTCTACATTTAGATGTCTATTAGACGTCTATTAAACACAAACGTGTTTGCTGGGAAGCGTCGTTATAATGCGTCGAGAATTATGGACTTTTTTAGTTGTACATAAGAGTTATTCACTTTTGAATCGCAAACTGTTATGTAATATAGTTATATTTTAAACTATTGTTGAAAAACTCGCTAATTTATAGCGCAAATATATGTTTGCCGTTAATAAACATTTTAGTTATTTAGACCTAACTGGCGCCAATGAATCGGATATCTCGCACATTCACTGAAAACAGCTCTTTTTCGGGTTGCAAAATATAATATACGAATCTGCAGATTCAATTTTTGTCCGTTTAGTTTTATTTAGTTAAGTTAGTAAGATTTCCGGAGTTTTCATTTGTGAAATTTAGCAATGCTGCCTCCTCTGTGCAGTAGGCCTACCACATTCGTAACGCACGTCCATGTTTGTTTCTTATTGAACAGAAAACAGCGACGAATCTTCCTGCAGCCCCAATAGCCTGCAGTAGTCTAAATAATAGCCACATGGATAATTATTTATACTCCACAGACAGCAAGTAATAAGGGGAGTGTCTGGGCCTTTTTAGGTCATCCTTGTGGGTGAGTCAGCTGAATTCAGAACATAAAGGAATAGCTGTAGTTCACCAAAACCTAGAATTATACCGTCATTAGGCCTGTACTCACCCTCCACTTGTTTCAAACCTGTTTGAGTTTCTTT
>CAIGQW010055694.1:6106431-6139768 GCA_903798125.1 Danio choprae | reverse complement strand
CTATCTATCTATCTATCTATCTATCTATCTATCTATCTATCTATCTACATACGTTTATAAAAGTGTATTTGAATATGCACAAACTGGTTATGCATTTAATTTTGTGTATAGGGCTTAAAGTGTTACCAATAGACCGCCGTTTTCACTTGGCTGATGACTAACTTCTGTAACAGAATTGACAGGTCATCACCCTTGACATGGGGCATTTAAAGGTTCCCAAAACCAGTTCATGTGTAACCAGTGTTAAATCCGTAGATGTTAAGAGGCTAAAACGCATATCAGCACTTTTGTCTAAAACGTGACCCCATAGAAGGCATATTAAATGCATGTAAAGGGTATACTTAAAAATGATAAAACAACTTATGTTAAAAAAGAAAATGTCAAAATCTGCATAAAATCTGTGTCTTTCTGAACAGCAGAGGCATTTTTGTAATCATATATAAAATAGGTGAGTACATTATTATCTTATTTTAATTTAACTTAATGTGAGTCTATGAGTAGACTAAAGAAAAGTATTGATAAAGTATGAAAATATAACATGACAATGATTTAGTATTTTGGGCCTGCGGTATTTTATTACGTCATCAGAATTATTATTGTTTTAAATATGCCTGACTATATGCAAGTATAATTGTTATACTGAATGGCCATTTAGTTTGTGTTTTCTATACAATATATCATTTATTTATTTATTAGAAGCAAACAAACATCTAAACAAAACAGGAAACACCACAATGTGTAAAGATAATTTTATAAAACAGGATTTTATTTATATATTGGTTTGTTTAGATAGAGACATGACAAAAATTCACAAATCATTGTACAGTTTAAAAATAACATCAATTGTGCGGCAAGAAAATACAGATCATTAGGAAAATAACTGAGTCTGACAGGTGAGTCCAGTAATGCTTTTACTTCATCAGTATACGGGTATTGTTGTCACCCAGGAAAAGCCTGGAAGGAAAGAAAGGTTGGTTTTTAGCGAAAGATAAAAAAAAAAAAATAAATAAAAGCTTAATAAAAACAGTTTAATACATCATCTAAATAAACTTTAGGAAAATCACTGAAATAAAAAATGGTGCAGAAACAATTTCCTCTCAGAAACTGCAAAGATTAAATAGACACATTTCAATACAGACACATTACTAATTCTGTTTCTTCTAAAATACTCCAGTAATCTTTGTGATAATTTCAACTTCACCATTTTTACTGAATGACGTTAATGAGTATTGTTTTTGTCAAGGTTTTACTAGTACCAAGTAATGCACTTTCAAATATTTATTTTAATTCAATGTACTTAATAAGTAAGTTTGTTACTGTGAACGTATGAGTAAATTCATTGTTATTATTTATCTTTAGATTATTCAAATGTTCTTCACACTTCAAACGTTCTTCTTTCAAAGGGATATTTCACCAATTAAAACAGTTTATTAATTTACTAATTGTTAGTTAATTCATTTACAATTCATTTACTAATTTAACAGACGGTTCCAAACCTTTGAGTTTCTTTCTTCTGTTGAACACAAAAGAAGATATTTAGAAAAATGTTAACCAGAAACCACTGGCAGCCATAGTAGGACAAAAATACAATAGCAATGGCAAACGGTTACCAAAATTCTCCAAATTCTCTTATTTTCTGTTCAAACATATTTTGTTTAAGTGATATGTCTCTTTTTAAAGGGGTGGTTCACCCAAATATGAATAATTATGCACTCTTTACTCTTTACCTTCAAGTGCTTCCAAACCTCTATGAGTTTCTTCTATTGAATATAAAATAATATATTTTGATATGAAAACCTGTAACCATTGACTTCCATAGTAGGAAAAACAAATAGCCAATGGTTACAGGTTTTCAGCTTTCTTCAAAATATCTTCTAATGTGTTCAACAGAAGAAATAAACTCCTAAAGGTTTGACATATTTAAATGGTGAGTAAATGATGACAGAATTAACCCTTTTGGGTGAACTATCCCTTTAAGAAGTGTTGACTAAAACATTATTTGAGGAACCAAAAATGGTTCCACTATTGTTGTGAAACCCCCTTTTGGTGAGCTTTGTTTTCAGGAGTAGTCTGACCTGACTAATGCAGCAGCAATGAGTCCACCGGTGATGGGACCCACCCAGTAGATCCAGTGGTGAGTCCAGTAGTTGGTCAGCACAGCAGGACCCAGAGCCCTTGCAGGATTCAGACACGCACCAGACACCTCAGCCCTGAAACCACAGAAATGTTCAATCTCCAGCCGCACACATGACCTGAAGCTCTGACATCCTCGGTGAACTCACCCCGCCAGCACATTAACCATGACTGTGCAGCCCACCAGAAATGGAAACATATGGTTTTTGCTCCTGCCATTGACCGCCGACAGTAAGACCGCCAAGGTAGCCAGACACGTCATGGCAGTTTCTGCAAACAATGCCTTCATAATATGATCATCAGCCTGGAGGACTGTAAATGCAGCACCTTGAGCTTGTGCATATTTCTCGCTAGATGTCATTCCCTGAAAACAAGCAAGAAATTAATTAGATGTTTAGTTCAGTGTTGCATGAGAATATGGTTGAACTGCTCATGCACGCTCATACCTTGGCCATGACTGCACCGAGCAGACCTCCAGAGAGCTGAGAGATCATGTACGGCAACACCATTTTCAGCTCCAGGCCACCACTGAGGAAGACGGCGATGGTGAATGATGGATTGAAATGTGAACCACTGTATCAGGAGGGAAAAATTATTGGTCAGTATCCAGATGATTATTATCCAATGCACCTTCATGACAAAAAGACCAGACCTACTAAAATATTCAAGGTTTTCATTGCCCGGTGGTTCAGGCTTGGTGGATTCATATTTATATGCAACCTTGAGTAGTATTTGTTTCAGATTATTTTAATATAAACATAAAATAAATAATTTAATAAAAATTTTACAATTAATTAAAAAATATGTATATTTAAAAATCTTATTTTTTCATACAAATCTTTAAGAAATCATTTATAATATGATTTAAAAAGAATACAAATACAATATATACAAATGTTTTCTATAGGTCTAAACAGGTCATTTTGAATTTATACATTTTAAATAATAAATCATATACTCTAATTTGAAAATTAATAGTAGGCCTAGTTTATATATGATTATATAGGCTATGTTTTTGTAAACTTTATATTAGTAATAATATTATTGATAATGTATTATTACAACTGATGATTTGGTATAAAAAAAAGTTTGAAATCTGCATTCTGCACTCTAAAATATGGTTGTTACCCAATGTTGGGTCAAATATGGACAAATCCAACCATTGAGTTAAAAAAAAAGTGTAATTTAAATTTAATTGAGATTAAAAATTAAACCAAAGTTGGGTTTGTCGATTCTTACCCAACGTCGGGTTACAACAAACAATCATGTTTAGTGTGTCGGTGTATTGAAGTGCGCATGTGTGATGATGTGTGACTTAAGCCCACTCTGCTTAAGCGCACTAACAAACTCATAACCTTTCTTGACCCAGAGAAATTAAAAATAGTGTTTGTAATGATGAAATAGGACAGCCGACAAAAAAGATGAGAATTAGATAATCAAATGAGCTTATTTGACCTCATCATCATACACAGATTCATTTAAGTCTTAAACTAATGCAGAGTTTTTGGTTTGCGCGTAAAACTGAACGACAGATTAAATAAACAAATTTTTGTTATTCGGCGTCATGGCGGCGCAGTGGGTAGCACGATCGCCTCACAGCAAGAAGGTCGCTGGTTCGAGCCCCGGCTGGGTCAGTTTGCATGTTCTCCCCGTGTTCGCGTGGGTTTCCTCCGGGTGCTCCGGTTACCCACACAGTCCAAAGACACGTGGTATAGGATTGAATAAGCTAAATTGGCCGTAGTTTATGTTTGCGAATGCAAGAGTGTATGGGTGTTTCCAAGTGTTGGGTTGCAGCTGGAATGGCACCCGCTGCGTGTGCTGGATAAGTTCATTCCGCTGTGGCGACCCTTGATTAATACAGTTCAATTCAATTCAATTCAAGTTTATTTATATAGCGCTTTTTACAATGTAGATTGTGTCAAAGCAGCTTAACAAGTTCAATTAAAGTCCACATTTTTGAGTATATACAGGTACTAAGCCGAAAAGAAAACGAATGAATGATTTTTTTGTGAGTATATCAGTCTGATGTAAATGTGTTTATCATAAATTATAATTGCTAAATGAACCACACAGAATATTCTGTCCATGAGCACAAATTTGCTCTCACCTGATCTCCACCATACAGCCGATGACCACTGCCAACGCGAGCCCGTGCACGAGCGCGGCCTGCAGTGTGTGCCCCTCCTGCGCGCTCTCGATCACACACAAACAGCCCATCAGCACAAAGAAAGCGGTGCCAACCAGCTCCGCCACACACGGCTGGATAAGCTGCTCAAACAGCCCGGGCTCCTCCATCTCTGTCTCCTGCACCATTTTATCCATCGCCGCTTTCTCCATTTTGTCATCTGCCATCGTTTGTTTCTGTGGGCTCTGCAGCAGTGTGTGTGCTCAAATATCGCGAAGGTCTTTGCTCGTCATCAGTAACAGATCGCCAGCTTTAAATCACTCGGTGACCTTTGAGGGCAATTGATGATTGAAAAGACTAATGATACATGTAAAATGTTGACTAGTGGTAAATGCTAAAGGAGATTAAAATTTAACCTGATTCTATGCTGATAAACTCTTTAAAAAAAGATGGGTAACCCACATTGGACGGACAAGCCCAAAAGTTGGGTTAAATTTGGTTTTATATAAAAAATAAATAAATAATATAATAATTTTAAAAATATGAGCCGTTGGTTTTGTCCATATTTTGCTCAAAATTGGGTTGAAATAACCCAAGTGTATCCATTTGATACAGTGTACATAACAGACTAGCACTCAACACATTTTCACAACAAGAAACTTTTCCCTCGTCCAGTGTCTGCTATTTCTCTACAAACGTCGAGCACTAACTAGAGCCGGGGTATAAAGGAACTGGAAAACAATGGCCTGAACCATTATTGCCACGTTCTGGACAAACTAATTATTTAAAACAATTTGCAAGAGAGAGGCGACACGGTGGCTCAGTGGTTAACACTGTCGCCACTGCAAGAAGGTGGGTCAGTTGGCATTTCTGTGTGGAGTTTGCATGCTCTCCCCGTTCACGTGGGTTTCCTCCGGGTTTCCAAAGAATTGAATAAACTAAATTGTCTGTAGTGTATGTGTAAATTAGTGTGTATGGGTGTTTCCCAATACTGGGTTGCAGCGGGAAGGGCATCTGCCGCGTAATACATATGCTGGATAAGTTGGTGGTTCATTCCGCTGTGGCGACCCCTATTGTATAAAGGGACTAAGCCGAAAATAAAATGAATGGATGGATTTGCAAGAGGAAAATGATGCTGTGCATGTTCTGATAATGATATTCACATCACTGTGCACATACCTTAGCTTATACCAAGTATATAAAAATCTATAAACACCGGAAGACAGAAATATTTTCACGAAACTAATGTGTTACGGTTTAACGACGTTCATTAACAAACTTTTACTAGGTAAAACAAACTAGAGGTTAACAGTATCGCCAGAAACATTAACTGCACTCTAAAAATGTTGGGTTATAATAACATTTTGTTGGGTCAAATTAAAAACCCAACAGATGACTTGAAAAATGTAATGGAAAATGAAATTAGCAGACACAGAATTATCCAGTTCCCCCCCACAGTTAAAACTAACAGGCGTTGTATTAATTGATGCTCAACGCATAGGCCTATGTTACAATCTCATAAAAGTAGCCGAGGGCTTTATGACCCTTCAAGTTTAATTTAAAAAATGACCCAACGTTGGGTTAATCCAAGTCAGCGTTTTAAAACTGACTTGATCACATTCACGTTTGTAACTACTATTTGAGGTGAATGAATTCAAAACAGCTATGTGACGAAGAGTAAAGACACAGACTAGTAGAAAACATTACATTGTATCAATAAAAGGAAACATGTTTAAAATCGTGTCTGGTCTAAACATTGAGAAATCTCAATCCTCTCTCTCCAATTAGGCAGCTTATCGCTGCAGCCCGGAGTCCTCCAAGTAGGCTGGGTTTAGGGCTGGTGTAGTTGTAGTAACAGTTTCTAGTAACAGTATACACTTCTCATCCAGCTAGGCTACTTCTGTTCGTAGATGGGGGATATACGGCCACTAGGTGGCAGCAGAGTTACTATAATCAAGCTACCGTATGTCGAAGGAAACTACCGTATGTCTAAGTTCTTTGAAATTTTCTGAAGTCATTTGTTCTTGTACATCAGTATTGATTAAATATGAATTTGATTCAAATGGGCTTATTGAAATGTAGGTTATATGTGAATTGTGTAGGCCTATACAAAAATATAATTTATGTGAATATATATCAAATGAATTTGAAATGTAAAAATGTTTAGTTATTACTCATGCATAATTTATATTTATTCATTCATTCATTTTCATTTCGGCTTAGTCCCTTTATTAATCTGGGGTCGCCACAGCGGAATGAACCGCCAACTTATCCAGAATATGTTTTACGCAGCGGATGCCCTTCCAGCTGCTACCCATCTCTAGGAAACATCCATACACACCCATTCACACTCATACACTACGGACAATTTAGTCTACCCAATTCACCTGTACCGCATGTCTTTGGACTTGTGGGGGAAACCGGAGCACCCGGAGGAAACCCACGCCAACACAGGGAGAACATGCAAACTCCACACAGAAACGCCAACTGACCCAGCCGAGGCTCGAACCAGCGACTTCTTGCTGTGAGGCGAACGTGCTACCCACTGCGCCACTGTGAGGCCCAATTTATATTTAGCTAAATTTTAAAAATATCTAAAAGTTTAAAGTGATTTTAATTTCAGACAAGTCTTTGTCAAGAAAGGTTCAATCTTAGACAAATATATACAGTGTATCCGGAAAGTATTCATAGCGCTTCACTTTTTCCACATTTTTTTTATGTTACAACCTTATTCCAAAATGGATTAAATTAATTTATTTCCTCAAAATTCGACACACAATACCCCATAATGACAATGTGAAAAAAGACCTTTTAAAATTGTTGCAAATTTACTAAAAGTAAAAAACCTGTAAAATCACATGTACATCAGTATTCACAGCCTTTGTCGTGAAGCTCTAAATTGAGCTCAGGTACATTCTGTTTCCACTGATCATTCTTCAGATGTTTCAGCAGCTTTATTGGAGTTCACCTGTGGTAAGTTCAGTTGATTGGACATGATTTGAAAAGGCATACACCTGTCTATATAAGGTCCCAGGGTTGACAGTGCATGTCAAAGCACAAACCAAGCATGAATTTGGAGTGGAAAGGAATTTGCAAAGGAATTGCCTGTAGATCTCAGAGACAGGATTGTCTCGAGGCACAAGGCTGGGGAAGGTTACAGAAAGATTTCTGCTTCTCTGAAAGTTCCAATGAGCACAGTGGCCTCCATCAGCCGTAAGTGGAAGATGTTTGGAACCACCAGGACTCTTCCTAGAGCTGGCGGGCCATCTAAGCTGAGTGATAGAGGGAGAAGGGCCTTAGTCAGGGAGGTGACCAATAACCCGATGGTCACTCTGTCTGAGATCTCTCTGGAGAGATCTGAAAATGGCTGTACACTGTCGCTTCCCATCAAAGAGGAATGGGCAAAAATTCCCAAAACAGGTGTGCCAAGCAAAAAGACTTGAGGCTGTAATTGCTGCCAAAGGTGCATCAACAAAGTATTGAGCAAAGGCTGTGAATACTGATGTACATGTGATTTTTCAGGTTTTTTATTTTTAATAAATTTGCAACAACTAAAAAAAAAAATCTTTTTTTCACATTGTCATTATGAGGTGTTGTGTGTAGAACTTTGAGGAAATAAATTAATTTAATCCATTTTGGAATAAGGCTGTAGCATAAAAATGTGTAAAAAGTGAAGCACTATGAATACTTTCAGGATGCACTGTCTGTATATATATATACTTCTTTAAGTGCTTTAAATAGCTTATGTCCAGATAATAATATTTTTAATGCAAATAGTATATATATATATATATATATATAGGTGAAATAATGTTCAATTGCACATTTTTAAATAAATAGCACAAAATTTTGACATGCTTATTAAACTATAGAAAAGAACAAGTGATCATGTTCAGTGATGTCCAATGTTATCATAATTATAATAATATTATAATAATTATATTATTATCAGAGTTATAATATTATATTTTAATTATCAAAATATGTTTTTGCTGACTAATGGGTAAAACCTAGTTTTAAGGATATTAGCAAAGCATAGATGTTTAAAATGTCGAGTTTGCCCTGCAATTATTCTTAACATGCCTGCAATAAACTATAGACTAAAAGTTAAAACATGTATTATGTGTATAGAGAGCTTCACGTAGGTTTAGCTGAAACCTAGTTAACTATACTAAACTATTATTAATTGTGTAAAGTAAAATAGTTTTTTGTAATAATGCAAAATAAATAAAATATATATGTAATAAAATATATATGTAATGAATAAGGCGAATGGCGGCGTGGTGGCGCAGTGGGTAGCGCTGTCGCCTTACAGCAAGAAAGTCCATTGTTCGAGTCCCGGCAGGGTCAGTTGCCATTTCTGTGTGGAGTTTGCATGTTCTGGCATCACGGTGGCACAGTGGGTAGCATCGCCTCACAGCAAGAAGGTCGCTGGTTCGATGTCGCTGGGTCAGTTGGTTACATTTCTTTGTGAAGCTTGCATGTTTTCCCCTTGTTGGCGTGGGTTTCCTCGGGGTGCTCTGGTTTCCCCCACAGTTCAAAGATGGGGTACAGGTGAATTGAATAAATTAAATTAGCTGTAGTGTATGTGTGTGAATGACTGTGTATGGGTGTTTCCCAGTACTGGGTTGCAGCTGGAAGGGCATTCTGGATAAGTTGGCGGTTCATTCCGCTGTAGCGACCCCTGATGAATAAAGGGGACTAAGCTGAAGGAAAATTAATGAATGTAACGAATAGTATTTGATAAATCTCTTTACTCTGTTCTAATTTAATATTATTCATAACATTGCTTAGGGCCTCACGGTGGCGCAGTGGGTAGCACGATCGCCTCACAGCAAGAAGGTCGCTGGTTCGAGCCTCGGCTGGGTCAGTTGGCATTTCTGTGTGGAGTTTGCATGTTCTCCCCGTGTTGGCGTGGGTTTCCTCCGAGTGCTCCGGTTTCCCCCACAAGTCCAAAGACATGCGCTATATGAGAATTGCATAGGCTAAATTGTTTGTAGTGTATGTGTGTGAATGAGTGTGTATGGATGTTTCCCAGTGATGGGTTGCAGCTGGAAGGGCATCCGCTGCGTAAAACATATGCTGGATAAGTTGGCGGTTCATTCCGCTGTGGCGACCCCAGATTGATAAAGGGACTAAGCCGAAAAGAAAATGAATGAATGAATAACATTGCTTAATATTTTCTTAACGCAAAAAAACGTGTTAATTCTGCTGAAATATCTGGTTCACTAAGGGTATCGTGGTTAATTCATGTAATATGCAGTAGTCAACATTCGAAGTGAACCAGAAATATTTTTCTAAATTGCCCTAGGACAAGAATGGGTGTTGTTCAATAGTTGTAGGGCAACTTTGATGAAAGGTAATGATGTTTCACTTTAATTGTTGACTACTGTAGTGTAAAAACTTCCAGCTTTCAGCTAAAATCAGCCATCACTCGTTACTGGACTCTGTACGGAAGATGGCGCTATTACAAAGAAAAATACAGTATGAGTTCATTACACGCAATGAATGAATTCAAAGGTAGTGATTGTTATTTGCACTCCTAAAACAAAGCTTAAATCCTTAAATCCTAACCAACACCATATATATTACCCACACAAAGAGCAACACCTAAAATAACGTGAAGCAGAGTGTTAAAAAGCATGCTAATGGTCTAATCAGACTAGTTCAGTCAAGGTGTCATGTGTCACAACCCACAGAGCTCCACAATAGGGAAGTGAACGGCACTTCCTATTTCCTCGCTGTTAGTGCTGTTCACTGACTAAAGCAGAAAACGAGAGGAGATGAGAAACGAAAGGGACTCGCGGTTTATAAATGGATTTGAGCAGTAAATGACACAAACTCTCGGCTTCGGATCTTTGTCGCGCGCGCGGAATGGGAGCGTCCATCGGCTTCAAATAAAACAGCGACTTCTCAAAGTTTTGCGTATTGGCGGATGAAGAGGATTCAAGATGAAGAAACAATTCAACCGCATGAAACAGCTCGCCAACCAGACTGTTGGGAGGTTAGTTTGGTCTCTTTTTAAAAATGTTTGTAGTCTGAAAGTGTAAAAATGTACGCCGTAGAGTTGGGAGTGTCGTCGTGTGTGTGCGTGCGCGCGCACAGGATTGCACTGATAAAGTGGAGTTCACAGAGCAGCAGAAAAGGTGTGATGTGGTCAGAGTTATAAATATGGTTATGATATATTCTTGTGGCATTTTCAAATAAAACAAACATAACACACTGTAGCTTATGTAGGATATGAACTGTATGGCTAAAAATGAACCACATATTGACTGTTGGATAAACATCTGTAGCAATGTTTGATTGACATTAGGCTAATATTGATAACTCGTTATTAGCAACGTGATATATTAGTTTAAGACAAACGGTTAGCTTATATTAAAAACTTAACATCAGTCAGTTTTGTTCAGAGGGAGTCACGGTGGCGCAGTGGGTAGCACGATCGCCTCACAGCAAGAAGGTCGCTGGTTCGAGCCTCGGCGAGTTCTCCCCGTGTTCGCGTCCGGGTGCTCCGGTTTCCCCCACAAGTCCAAAGTCGTGTTATAGGTGAATTGGGTACGCTAAATTGTCCGTAGTGTATGTGTGAATGAGCGTGTACGGATGTTTGCCAGTGTTGGGTTGCAGCTGGAAGGGCATCCGCTGTGTAAAACATATGCTGGATAAGTTGGCGGTTCATTCCACTGTGGTGACCCCAGGTTAATAAAGGGACTAAGCCGAAAAAGAAAATGAATGAATGAGTTTTGTTCCAATGATAATTATGTTCATGGTATTTTATATCTATATCTTTGTTTTTAGTCTTGTTATTGGCCGTTTTAGATTAAAGTAATGGTTCACGCAAAAAATGTATTCTACCATTTCCTAAACCGGTTTGAGTTTCTTTCTTCTTCAAAAGAAGATATTCTGAGGAATGTTGGAAACTGGTAGCCATTGACTTCCATAGGAAACAAATACTATGGTGGTCAATGGTTACAGCTTTCTAACATTCCTCAAAATATATTGTTTGTGTTCAACAGAAGAAACTCAAGCAGGTTTAAAAGTGGAAGAAGAGAAAATGATACAAGATTGTCATTTTTGGGTGAACTGTCCCTTTAATGTTGTGAAGCATAGTCTAATTAAGGTATTGCAGCATTATGTGTAATGTAAAGTATTTTTTTTAAAGATAGGAAAGGTGAAGAATTTTCAGAAAGTTCTCTTAAGCAATTCATAAAAAATTAATTCATATAATAAAATAATTACAACTGCTAGCCAAATTACAAATGCATTACATATTACAATTCATTCGTTCATTCATTCATTTTCCTTCGGCTTAGTCCCTTATTTATCAGGGGTCACTACAGCGGAATGAACCGCCAACTATTCCAGCATATGTTTTACGCAGCGGATGCCCTTCCAGCCGCAGCCCAGTACTGGGAAACACCTATACACTCTCACATTCACACACACACACACACACACACTCACACACACACACACACACACACACTACGGCCAATTTAGTTCATCCAATTCACCTATAGCGCACAGACTGTGGGGGAAACTGTAGCACCCGGAGGAAACCCACATAAACACAAAGAGAACATGCAAACTCCACACAGAAACACCAACTGTCCCAGTCGGGACTTGAACCAGCGACCTTCTTGCTGTGATGCCACAGTGCTAACCACTGAGCTACATATGTATATTGATAATAAAGCACTTAATTTGTGTAATTGATCAGTCAGTAATAATTATAGATGCACCTGTATATTGACAAAAATTGACTGATTTTTGTCCAGTGATAGCTTAGTTGTGTCCAGGGTATAGATCACTTTTAGATAGTACGGGTAACGTCGCTTTTTCTCTGTTAAATCAGATGACAGACATTTTGCTTAATAAAAATTAGTGCTGTGTAATGATAAATGGAATATACACAACCAAAGTGGAAGTTAAGTTAAATAGTTAAATGGACCATAGATAAATATACTAGAATTATTAAGTTGTCTTAAATAATTAAGTGTTTGCATTTGTAATCATTAAATTGGCCTTTTTTTATTCATTTAGTGGAGCTTTTAAGTCATGTAAATATTCTAATATATGTTCAAAATGAATACCTGTTGATTTATTAATTTAGGAATTATGCAAAATGAGAGAAAGGAGTTATTATATGGACTTTTTAATAAGATATTTATGAAAATGTGTATATATAAGCTACAATCAAACATATATGGAAATAGGAGCCCACAATACAATTTAAATCTGAATAATCGGATCATTAAAATCTCTTTACATTATATTATTGTACATTATTATTATTATTATTATTATTATTATGCATATTATACATGTGAAAATTACATTATATTAACAAAATATACACTATATATATGTTAAACTGACTTAAAATAACTTTTAAATAGTTTAAGTAGTTTAATGGGTAACATAAAGATATGTTGTCATTTATTTATTGATCATGTAATATAATTAAGAATAGTTAATAGCCAATAGAATTGATTGCCGGGTCATTTTGATGTGTTTGCTAAGGTGCTCGGAGTGCTTGTTAATACATTTAGTACATGTGTTTGCTCACCAGTGCTTGTCAAGGTTGACCAATAGTGGATTTCACCAGAAAAAAATCATCAGTTATCAATCTCCAAATTCTTGTCTACTCATATAGGAAACGTTATGTTATTTTTGACTGACATCTGCAGATCTCAAGGCTCAAATTTGCTCAGAAACAGCAAGAGGAAGTTCAGGTCCGAGATTTTTTTTAAGAGCTTGTCAACGAATGACACTCGCAGACTCCATTCTCTTGCGTATTTACTTCTACAAAATGCGTAATGGTTAAGTTTGGTCGAAGTATCTTAGATGCTTTTTAGTGAACTCTGACAATTGCATATTTTGATTTTGCCAGTAAGTAGCTTTCACAATGTCTTTATTTAGATTCCCCCTTTATTTTTTCTTCTTCTTCTCCTGTGAGGCAGCTGGTAGATCCATCATTCGCTTGTCACAGTCTATCAGAGCGACTGATGCACAATACAGATCCGGGGTAATTCGGACCCGGAGGTATAATAGTCCGGCCAGCTCTCTGTATGGCGGATGTCCAGCCCAGAGAGACGCCACGTTTTGATACAGTCGGTTAAATTACAGCCCCAGTTAGTTTTTCCTGCATTGCAAAAAAGAAACACTGCAGGAAATCACTCTGTCGTGTCCACTGCGATTCTTAAAGCTGACGAATTTCATTTTATTTATTTCTCACTAAATAAAAATGATAATTATTTTAGGAGACAGCTTGTCGTTTTAATGATTTATCCTGGATCTTATAGAGAAGAAATTAGAAAATGTAAAATATTGGTGAAAATGTGATTGTTTTTGTCAGTAGGGCTGCACGATATTGAAAAAATCTAACATTGCGATATTTTTTTATTGCAATTTTTATAGCAATATATATTACAATATGAATACAATTTCACCAGTTGACTTACTATCTCTATTTGGAAAGAAGTTATAATGTTAGATTAATTGGGTTGATTCTGCAGTGGGAGTGCAAATCTAATTAATGATCTATAAATACAATAAAGAAAAAGATACAATTGAAATAAACTGTTTTATCATTTTCCAAGTTTAACAGTATTCAGGTGCAGTATTTGAATAATAAAAACAGTTCAATAAAATGACTTGTTATTAAGGTTAAAAGTGGTACCATTTCATTATACAGTCACATGCCTCAAAAACACATGAAAATGATCAATTATAATGCAAACTCAACATTGCATATCCTGCGATGTGACTATTGCAGATGATCACATTGCCATATCGACGCTGAAACGATATATTGTGCAGCCTTAGATGAACGGTAAATTATTTTCATTCTGATTTTGTACAGTTGTAGACACGCCTATTAACCTGTGCAGTTCTTTCCCAAGTGATGTTTAAGGATGATTTGTTCACAGTGTTTCTAATAATATATATTTTTTCTAGACTTATTTCTTTTAGCTTGGTTGGAATAAAACACTCAAAAAATGATGTTTGCTATTTGTTCAAACTATTTACTTAAAATGAGCTGAAACAACACAAATATTGAGGCGTTTTTGGAACAACTTAATTATTCTATGTTCAATCAACTTAAATTTGTAAAAACTAGTAAGATAACTTAATTCCTTCATGTGTGGAACTCAGCATTTTTTACAGTGCATATACTGTTCTAAAACGGCTAAGGTCAATATTATTAGTAATATTTTCTTATATTATTATTATATTATAGTAATAATTTGTATTCAACTGGCTACAGTACAAACCACTGTTGTCCAATAACTAGCCTAATTAACTTAATTTGCCTAGTTACGCCTTTAAAATGCATTTTTAAGATGAATACTAGTGTCTTTCATTATAACAAGTAAAATATTATATGTACTGTCATGATGGCAAAAGAAATTATTCGTTAAAACTATTATGTTTCAAAATGTGTTTAAAAAAACCTCCCCATTAAACAGCACTTCGGAAATATTTTCAAAATGTATTAAAATTGAATTGCAGGACTAATAATTTTGTCTTGAACTGTATTGCGAAAATGTATAAATTGTCTAAATCACATAAACCGCTGGCACTTATAGTTGGGCTCTGCTCATCAAAATTGAACACTGAGGTCAGGGGTCACCAACCTTTTTTGAAACTGAGAGCTACTTTTTGGGTACCGATTTATGTGAAGGGTTACCAGTTTCATACGCACTTCTCAAAATTAGCTGAATTAACTTTTAATTATGTTGTTATTAATAATGAATGATATTAATCTATGTGAAGACACCGACCATGTTAATGATTTCTCACAATAGTCAACAATGAATTAGCAAGGTAACAGATAAATATCAATACGCAACACTTTATTTCTGTAAATCTAATAAGTATTTACATTTTCAAATGATGAATTTTTAACAAATCACGCACTACATTGTACCATGTTTGTACAGATTATCAATTGTGTAACATAAATCAACTTTCAGATTTTACTGAAATTATCACCAAATCTACAGCATTTTTAACATGGCTGACACTCTTCTAACCATCTTAGTTGCCCCGAGTTGGACATCGGAGAGAGTGGAGATTACATCCGTTCTCGTCTTTAAGCACAGTTTTGCCTTTCTAACTGAAAATGCCTTGTTTTTCTTCATCAAAAAACGTGTAGCTCTAAATGGTGCTTCAGTTGCTTTTTGGGGTTTTTTTACCGGTCATGTAAAAAAAAAAAGACAAACCTTCCTTTAATTTGCAGGTTTTTTCCACTTGTAGTGTGCTGCAAGTATGATATAAAAATAATAGCTACAACAAATATTAGATACACCATGTTGGTGACCCCTGATTTAGGTATTGGAAAAATCTGCAATTTCACCAGTTGGCTTGAATAGCTCTTATTGGGGGAGTCATTCATTTAGATTGATTGCATTGGTTTTGTAAGAGTGTAAATCAACAAATGTATAAAAAAATATACAAATTTAACAGCTATAATAGTTACAACAGAGCAAAGAAAAAAGTAAAACAAAGCAAAAAAAGGGGAAAACAGTGCTTTATGGTTTTTCCGGAGAGTGAACAGAAATTGTACTGTGTAGTCTTTATTGTATTCAGTAAATTTATTCTTCATTAATGTTACAAATGTTGTATGTTATTGTCCTTGAATGCTTTTAACTCTCTTGAAAAGCTTTTAAAACACATGCAAACCTGGTATGGTTATACTTTGCAATGACTTCACAAATCTCACATACTCTCAATTGTCGATCAACTATAAACCCAACTCAACATTGCATATCCTGATGTGACCATTGCAGACACACACATTTCGATATCGGTGCTGAAACGATATATTGTGCAGCCCTATTGGATACTTCTGCTTTTTAAGCATTTTGATGAACATAGAATTTCCTTCTTTTCCTGAAACCAAAAAACAGATGTTCAGGGAGCTGGTCAAATGAAAAGCGTGGCAAGAGTCACTCTGTCTACAAGCTTTATTGTATGCCATTGGTCTTAGCTGTTGATTGAACATCAGGCCAGCTAACAGGGGATGTTCTTTCAATTTGGCAATCATTATGGCAAAGTTCTTTTTAAGTTATAAACAAACCATCTTTTAGTAGGATTAAAGGGATAGTTCACCCAAAAAAGGAAAGTGTTCCAGTGCTGTACAGTGTGAGCAGCTTTTTTTCCTCACGGTTCAAAATGAAGAAAATATATAATAATAATAATGATAATGTAAAAAACAACAATGCCACTAGCAATGCCAGAGTTGTGGGTATCTGATAAAACGTGTATCTTCAATGCAACGTAAATTGCTTTGGATAAAATGGTCGGCCAAATGCATAAATGTAATGTAAATGTAATTATTAAGCTTATAAAAAGGGAATGTATCACATATAGGGCTGGTAGATTCAAATAGTCCTCGCTGCAGCCTGTAGTGCAATGATGTCATGTATAAGTGCACATGCGCAATGTGAAATACTGCATGTTTAAACCATGCTTGCTTACAAGATGTCCATTACTTTAGTTAGTAAACCTATTCTCTGATTCACACTCTGTAGCTGAAGGTGGCAGGAACGCACCAAAACACTGGATGCCAACCACCGTAAAAATACAAGAAGAAGAAAAAAATGTCCATTCTGTAGTGAATGTTGTAACCATAAACATCTATTATAATGTCTATGGTTGTAACCTGCATCGCATGCTTACTGTGATGGTTGGGGTTGGGGTAGGTGTAGATGTTAATAACACACACTGTAATGTGTAATTTAATAAATAATACAAATAATTCTCATTTCTATCAACAACGGCTCACATATGCACATCGACAGAATGCATAGTCATTGGTTTCGTCACCGTGCTACAGGCTGCAGCAAGGGGTCTCTCGGTAGATTGGAGCAATGTTTACTACAAAGAGCCATAGTACACTGACAAGTTTGCAGTATTACAATGACAGCTGTTTGCGTAGCTTCTAAACAAGCTATGGTTTTGTAACTATGGCCACATATAGTAATAATAATAATAATAATAACATGATTTTACTCCAAACTCACTTCATAACTTAAAGCAAGTTTTGTTATTGTACGTTTACGCCTGGCGTCAATACTTCTCTGCCATCTTCAACCAGTGAAAACAGAGTGAAAGAAGAGAGAGAGAAGAAAGTAGATGGATTGTTTTTTTGTTTTTTTTTATATTTTTGTTTTGTATTTCTATTTATCTTGATTCCTTAAATACTTGTGTGCTTTTTCTGCCTGAGTTGGAGTAAACCCTGGAGTTTATAGATGCTCATGAACACACTGTTATGCATAAAGACTAACTATCAAGGTCAGGATTTTGATCAAATATTACCAGCTAGTTATTTGATTCATTTGATACCATTTAAGATTTTTATAGTGTTTGGTGTTGCATTTTTATTTATCTCGATTCCTTAAATACCTGTGTGCCTTTTCTGCCTGAGTTGGAGTCAACTCTATACTTTATAGATGCTCATGAACACGCTGTCATGCATAAAGACTAACTGTCAAGGTCAGGGTTTTATTAAATTACCAGTTAGGTATTGCATTAATTTGATATTATGTAAGTCCAATGGCATTCAAAAACATGGCATTAAAGTTTAACAGCATAAGGTTTGGTATAGAGGGCAGGGACAATGAATTAAAACCTAGTCTCAGACTATTTTACAGCACAACTTGTATTGCATTAATTGCTCAGAAAGAAAACTCTTGCCTTTTAAGCAAGAGACAATGGAAGACCACGGAAAGCTTCCTTTTTATTTGAGTATTTATTGTTATTTATGCGGGCCTAACAGTGGCGCAGTGGGTAGCACGTTCGCCTCACAGCAAGAAGGTCGCTGGTTCGAGCCTCGGCTGGCTCAGTTGGCATTTCTGTGTGGAGTTTGCATGTTCTCCCTGTGTTGGCGTGGGTTTCCCCCGGGTGCTCCGGTTTCCCCCACAAGTCTAAAGACATGCGATATAGGTGAATTGGGTAAGCTAAATTGTCTGTAGTGCATGTGTGTGAATGAGTGTGTATGGATGTTTCCCAGTGATGGGTTGCAGCTGGAAGGGCATCCGCTGCGTAGAACATATGCTGGATAAGTTGGCGGTTCATTCCGCTGTGGCGACCCCAGATTAATAAAGGGACTAAGCCGAAAAGAAAATGAATGAATGAATGTTATTTATGCAGAGCGTCATGAAAAAGGAAGTGGAGTTGTAATTAGGACAAGCATTTGGTGGAGTATTTATTTTACAGGTGTTGTCATCTGAAATATGCTCGAAAGGTGACAATATCTCTTTTGTTTGGTTACCAAATTCCAGCTACCATAAGCTGGAGAAATGTTAATCTTTTCAAATGAACATTTTGGCCGTTAAACCTTTTGTTTTCTAGGGTCAAAAGTGTTTGCTGAACTAAAAGGGCCTGCATGTAGGTCTGTTTAGGATCTGATTGGATGCCATTATACAATTTGTTATGTCCACTAATGTTGATAAGTGCTTATGTTTACATTGAGGGCTTACATTAATCAGACTTTGCACCAATATGGTTAAAGATCATGCTGTAATTATTCAATATTTCCCTAATCCAGCATTTTTCTTTTTGCGTTTGCATGAAGATGCTGTACATGTTTCAAACATTGATCCACAAATCAATATTTAATATTAGCTGATAATCGTACATCTCAAATTTCTTAGTCCCAACACAAATTGATTAAATGAACTTAATTGTTTTTACATATTTAAGTGGATTGAACATACATCAAACAAGTTGTCCCAAAAAACCTCAAGAACTGTGTTGATTCAGCTCATTTAAATAAGTAATTTGGAGATGCAGCAAAAATCATTTTTCTTTTGTGTTTTGCATGAAGATATTGTATGTTTCAAACATTGATCCACAATTGGATACTTAAAATTGGCTGATAATTGTGCATGTCTGACAATAACCGTAGTTTTGTGCTTTTGTGCAGCAGTTGAATTGTTACATTATCAGTATAGACTATGCATGCTTTAATATGTGCAATTTCAGAGCTATAGAAAGCTGGTATTCTTATGTTTATCCTCTACTTCTTGCATGTTGTTTTCTTTTTTAGATAGTTTAGAGATTGTCATTATGACAGGTTAATGTTGTGTGTTGGTTGCCTTCTTTGACACCCCTTTTGTTCCTCTTCCACATCATTGCAACCTTTCATTTTTGTATGTATATATTTTGTTATTATTCTTTGTCTTGTATATAGTTTGAGGTTTGCAATACTTTTCACATTGTAAACAAATTCACATTTATTTTTTGCCATATTTAGTTGTTTTTCTGCTCAAAAGCAGTGCGGTTTTAAAATATCCAAATAATTCAGGCAGTTATTAAGTAGAAGAAATCAGGTTTTGCTCTTCTGTTTCATTGATCGTTTTTAATAAGCAATAAAACCATTGTGGACCGGTTTGCAATAGTAATACTCCACTATTTAGAGCAAGGTAGGGCCCCAAAATGATTCTGCTTAAGGCTCCCAAATGTACAGGGTGGGCCCTGGCTGCAAAATATATTGTTTCAGCATCAATATTGCAATGTGCACATCCACAATAGTCACATCGCAGGAAGTGCAATGTTGACTTTATATGTTAGGATTATAGTTTACCAGGAGCCACAATTCAGTACACAGAAGAGTTTATCATTTGTATGTTTTTTTTAATGCCAGGGACTGTGTAAGCATTCAGGCACAAGCAATTGTACTGTTTGTGACTCTAATAAAAATGTATTGATTAAATTATTTATACAATACAGTGTTATTTTACATTTAATTATTAGGTTTCTGTACCTGAACAATGTGATGTAAAATATTTCACTTCTGTCTACCTTATAATAATCCAGAATAATCCCATAATCTTCCAGAAGAATCCCAAACCGTCTAAATTAATGAATTCTTTCCAAATAGAGTTATCTGGTGAAATTGAATTAATATCACAATATAAATCGCAGCAAAACAAAATAGTGCTGTCGGCGCCAATAGACTAGTGGTTAAGTGTGCCGACATATAGCATGGTGCTCACGGCGACCCGAGTTTAATTCCCGGCTCGATGTCCTTTGCCGACCCTTCCCCTCTCTCTGCTCCCAATACTTTCCTGTCTGTAAACTCCACTGTCCTTTCCAATTAAAGGTGAAAACCCCCTAAAAAAATAATTATAGCAAACTAGGGCTGCACGATATTGGAAAAATCTGACATTGCAATATTTAATTTTTCTGCGATTATATATTGCGATATACTGTATCTACAATTTCACCAAATGATCGAATAGCACTATTTGGAAAGAATTTATAGTCACGCTTTGTTTTAACATCCACTTCTCGCTATTAGTAAACCGTTAACTATTACTTTTGCTTCAATAAACAAACTCTTAATTTGCTCCTTAATAATAGATGTTAAGGGAGTTTAGGTATTGGTTTAGGGATGTAGAATAAGATCATGCAGAATATTTAGTTTATAAGTACTAATAAGCAGCCAATATCTCCATAACATGCATGCTAATAAGCAATTATTTGATAGTGAGCACTAATCCCTAAAGTGTTACCAAATAATTTAGATTGATTGTGATGACTCTGTAGAGAAGTGAATGATGCATAAAATATAATAAACAAATTACAAGCTTAGATAAATACAATAAAACAAAGATGACCGTGAAATAAGCAGTGCATCCTTTGTGGTTTTGTATATATACAAATATATGTAAAAATTACACTGCAAAGTCTTTATTGTAAAAATAATGCAATAAAAATATTCTTTAAACTTCCAATTGGAAAAGGATCTGAATACTTTAATCTCTCTCAGGCCTCAAAAACCCCGTTGTTGTTAAACTCTGCAGCAACTCCACAAATCTTGTGTTCTGAACTGTTGCTCAAATATAATCCCAACTCAACATTGCATATCGATGCGATGTGACTATTTCGGATGCATATTGCAATATTGATGCTGAAACTATATATGGTGCAGCCCTAAAACAAACTATCGCAATGTCAAATTTTTCCAATATCGTGGAGCCCTACCTAGACCAATGATTATTGTGCAGTTTGTCATGTATTCAAACTAATTTTACTGATACACTGTAGAGATATTTTCAGACTTCCTGCAATCAGTCATGTTTTTTGGAGGGCATTTAATGGGCTAAAGCTCAAATCTTCATAGATCTTTATAACAGTGTCTAAAGTTGTTTGCCGGGTGCCGGTATGCAGCATTTCACACTTTTGTGTGCGTGTGCGTGTGCGCGTGTGTGTGCGTGTGCGTTTGTGTTTGTGTTTGTGTGTGTGTATGAAATGGTATCTGTGGTATTTCTGGAGGTTGACTCATAGCCCCACATGCATTTGCTGAATGCAGGATCAATGCTAATTCTGTATTGATGGAAAGCTAAAAATTCCCTCTCACCTAATGTGAGGTCGAGCTCAGCCTGAGTAACGGGATCTTAGGGATATTTTCTCTTGTTACAACTTGTACAATCTTTGGTTCGGTAGGTTTTCTGTGTTGAATATGAAGGAAGACTAATCTAAATGTCAGTCGCTTTCAGAAAAGTTGACGTCTGATTTTTAGGTACCTCAGATAACTGTCAGCATCTTTAATGTGGTCTGCTGAATGCTTGAGCAAGGATTGTGTGGTGATAATGATTTTCTGTTTTAAAAATAAGGTGGTTCTGTTTTTCTTTTTTCTTCACTGCTGTCTGAATGGTTTTACACACTTCCCAGCCAATGATTGCAGGCAACACTATTTGATGTTAGCTTTTGAAGACTAAAAATGATCAGACGTATTATTATTATTATTATCATTATCATTGTTATTATGTGTTGTGTAGTTTGTTGTTGTTGTAGTAATAATAGTAGTAGTAATAATAATAAATAAACTAACTTTTTTTTATTTGTATAAATAATAATAATAATAATAAAGGTAGTGTGTATTCAGTATGTTGGACAGTAAAAAGTCATTAGTATAAAAACAATCTATCTATTTATTGTCTTATTAAGATGTATTATAAATACATAAACTTATTATTTACTATATTGTTTATGAACAGTCAAACATTTATTGTTATTTTTGTTGTTTTATAATTATTATTATAAATATAACATTTTATAGAACAATAGAACAACGTGTGTTATTATGAATATGATGATGATTATTATTATTAGTAGTATAGTAGGTGTGTATTTATGATGTTTAACAGAATAAAAATCCATTAGTATAGTATTAAACAACCGGATAAATGTTATTTAAAACGTTATTTGTTATTATATTTACTATATATTGAATAAAAATGCAAGAAAGCAAAAGCAGTTCTGTCAAGATACATTCTCTGTTAATAAAAAAATAACCTTTCTCATGCAGTGCTGCTTCTCAAGCAAGCTTTTTAAAGGATGCTTACATGTTTTATTGCTAAGAGTAAAATGATTAAGACTTTAGATATTTTAAAAATATCACACAACTGTATGTAAATAAATCAAAACGCAACACTGCTTCTCAAATCATAATTCTCCATGTAAAAGACTTAAGAATGTGTTGTTTTAACCTGTGTTCAGAATGACACATAACTGTTTATTTATGTATATAAATGAAGATGCGGAAACAATGACAGATGAAGTAATGTGAAGCATCTAACTGTCCGATGTCCACATGGCATGATTTGTGATAGTTTTATGATCTCTGGTCAAAGAGAGTCTCTGCTTATTATCTATGAAGCTCCTCCCTATTTTGCTTACAAGAGTGTGTGTGAAACATCAACAGCTCCACCTCTTTTACTGCTGTTGCCATAACAAACAACTCGGAATGCAGAAAGCGGGAAGTGGATATATATTGTTTTTGACTGATTGTTGACTCTGTTGGAAAATAAAGTGATTTCTAATTGTGTTTGGTAGAGTGTGTTTGCAATGGATGATGATTCTAATGTATTTTACATGTGAAGGGAAGACTTTATATACAGCTGTGTTCTTGCTTGATTGTGTTTGTTTGGCTTTTTGTAGAGATACTGGCCTAACCTGCTTTCACAGTCACCCTGAGGAACATAAGCACATGAAGCATGGCTCATTTTAACCAAACGCTCTTTTCTCTCTTTTTTGTTTTTGTCCACAGAGCAGAGAAGACAGAAGTACTGAGCGATGACCTTCTATTGGTGACTATTTTCTCCTTCTGGGATTTAATCAAAACCCTAAATGACTGCACAAATCATCTAGCATTTATTTTCACTTTTGAGTCACAAGTGTTATTTTAGGATTATTATACTGTATTTATATACTACCAAAAGGGGGGCTATCAAATGTTATGCTATACAAGAACCATTTAGTGATCCACAAAAAACTTTTTAGTAAAAGGAAATATTTTATTGGCGGCACAGTGGCTCAATGGTTACCACTGTTGCCTCACAGCAAGAAGGTGGCTGGTTCGAGTCCCGGCTGGGTCCGACAGTCCAAAGACATGTGCTATAGGTGAATTGAATAAACTAAATTGGCCATAAGGTAGGTGCATGATTGAATGCGAGAGTATATGGGTGTTTTCCAGTACTAGGTTGTGGCTGGAAGGGTTTTCTCTGCATAAAACATATGCCAGAATAGTTCATTCTGCTGTGGCGACCTCTGAAAAAGAGACTAAACCGAAGGAAAATGAAAGAATGAATTGAATTAAATATTTTATTCATAGAATAATTTTAATATAATAAAAACATTCTACTATAAAACACTTATTGTAGCTTATTACTTATTGCTTATTTTTAATCTATAATATATGTTTGTTTCTAATATCTAATTATACATATTAAGGGACCGAGCACCTATGGTGCGTAGGCCCTATTGGAATTGCTCCGTTTATTATTATTATTAATATTAGGTTCTAAACATGCCCGAAAACTCACGAAACTTTGCACACACACCAGAAGTGGCGAAAATTTACGTCTGTTATAGGTTTCAGAAGTAGGTGTGGCAAAATGACTCGACAGCGCCACCTATGCACATTTGACGGACTAGCCCCCAAGCTACGTTTCACACACACATACGAAAATTGGCACACACATCAAACATGCCAAAACCTACAAAAAAGTCTCTTGGAGCAAAATCTCAAACCCAAGTCAGATATTTTTAACTTCCTCTGCTGAAAAAGTGCAGTTTTTGCCATTTCCAGGCGTTGTATTTGAACGACTTAGGGAATTGATCAGATCAACACCAAAATTGGTTATTGTCATCTAAAGGCTTTGGCGATGCTAAATTGCGAGGATCTAGAGTTTTTGTCAAAGGACGTGTCTGTGGCGGCCTCACAAACTTTGATGCTTCGCCACGAAACAGGAAGTTGTTATAACTCAGCCATACATTGTGTGATCTGATTCAAAATCCATATGTTTGATAACAGTCCTGACCTGAACACGTTTACATGCCAATAACCAGATACACATATAGCTCCACCTGCTGGAAACAGGAAGTGACATGTTTTACAGTGTAACAAACTCCTCCTACAAATTTCATCAGATCGCATCCAAGTTTTGTCAGTTTAATCCAAAGACCTTTGTGATGTAAAATTGTGAAGAGCTAGAGTTTTCGCCGAAGGGCGTGTCCGTGGCGGACTGACAAATTGCAGTGCTTCTCCATGGAGGAGGAAGTACTTATAACTCAATGCCACACAATGTCCGATCTGCCTGAAAATTCACGTTTGATGAGATTTCTCTCCCAGAGACATCTACATGCCAATATTGAACAGCAGTCATAGCGCCACCTGCTGACAGAAGGACGTTTGGTATAAATCTGAAATTGATAAATATACTAGGCCTGTCACAATAATCAAGATACTGACTTATGGCACAACACAAAGACATGACTTCAATAATTTTTGGTGATGCAATATATATCGCCCATACATAAAAAACAATTCTAGCAACATTTTAGCTGATTGTGCAACATTTCTATCTCTATTGGAGGTGTCCGTGTCAGTATGGTTAAAAACTGAAAATTGATCTGCTAGCAGATATCACAGCCTCTGTTACTTTTTTACCTTGCACTCTTTTGTTAACGTTAATTATTATTTATTTAGGACTTGCATTTTTTTTACATTCTGATTCCAATGCCTAATTATTAAATTGCTTAAATGACTATAATTCAATGAAATATTCTTAAAAATAAAATATAATGTGTTCTTTGGAGGAGTTTATTTGCAGTGTGATGATATTATATTGTCATTCTGGCATTATATAATGAGTGGCATAAAATGGTTTTAAAATTATAATAATATTGTTTATCGCAATATATTTAGATGCAGTATCATACAACAAAAACTAGATATCGTGACAGGCCTGAAATACACTAAGCAATACTTAGTACACCTTTAAGAAAATAATAATGTTTTATTTTTCAACTTGTTGATTACCTGATTGATTGCTCAGTCACAGCATTCTGCAGTCAAATATATTTGTGTAATGATGCTAAACTATATGATTGACAATCACCTAGCTAATGATTTACTACATATGCAAGTCATTCGATATCTCTCATATGACTTTACAGCCTTTTTACTCGCCTTTTCTCACATAATCTTACATAAAATTGTATGTAGTAGTTTTTTGTTTGTTTTAATATGTGCATTTATTATTGATAGTGGTTCAGTAAGCAGTGCAGGCAGACTGTTTTACTTTTTTGGAATAAAACAAGACCATAGCTTGCTACAAATTCCAGCTGACTGTACATTATCCCTTACCTTGCATAGCTTGTGTATCTATTCATGTTAAAATAAATAAACATTATATAAATATAATATAACGACAAATATTGGCACTAAACCCAAATGAATGCATATTAAGGAGTAGCATAGAAATTGCAGTACACCCTTTACAGCTCTTTGGCTTTCAGTTATAGTAAGAGTATCTCAGTTGACCTTTGATCCTGAACATTCATCTTCTTCTTTCCCACAATCTCTCGTTTTTCACAGCCCTCTCTGCTCCTTTTTTCTGCATATTTCAGATGACAGAAAACCAATTGACTGTCTAGGTATTTCTGACAACACAAGGCCAATGTTTTCATGAGTATGCATGCCAGCACCAACAAAGGAAAGCCTAAAATACCTTAAAAAAAACACCCAACCAAACTATTAGTGTATGTACATGCATGCATTAATGTTCTTCTCTTATGCTTTCAGTTGTTACTAATCATTAATTGCTGTTTGTGAATGTTAAAGGTCTAGTGTATTCTTTCTTTTTTTCTTTCTTCTTTTTTTATTTGACAAATAAATAAGTGAATATGCTTAATCCGTCAAGGATAGCACAACATTTTAAAAACAAAACTTATTTTCATTGTGGTCCTTGATGTATAATGCTTAACGATACAATGTTTATGACATTTTGCCTTTCGTTTGCATGCAGGGCTAAAGCTGCAATATGAAGTTTGAAGCAAATTTATTAGCCCTCCTGTGAAATTAAATGTTTTTAGTATTTCCCAAGGGATGTTTAACAGAGAAATTTAATATCAACACATTGTAAACATAAAAGATTTCATAATTAATTTCTATTTGTAATTAATTCAGATTAAATAATTTAGAAATAAATTAATTTCTAATTATTTCTATTGTTTATCTTCACCATGATTACATTACAGTTCATAAAATAGTACTTGTTACTTTACAAGATACTAGTATTCAGGGCAATTTAAAGGCTTAACTGTTAATTAGGTTAACTAAGTTTAGCCAATCAGCCAATTTAGCCAATTAGCCAATCAGAAAGAAAATATTTCTTAAAGGGATTAATATTAATGCCGTTATAATGCCGTTTATTATTAAAAACTGCTTTTATTCCAGAAAAACTAAAAGAAATAAGACTTTATCTAGAAGAAAAAATATTAGGAAAAACTATGAAAATTAACTTGCTCTGTTAAATATCACAAAACAAAAATGTATGTAACAGGTAGGCTTATTATTTTGCCTTCAATTATATATAATAAGATGAAAATATAAACCTTTGACTATGGATGCATGTAAATCTATTGGTGGAGGTCTTTAAAACTAAATTAGAAACATTTAAAATGCAGCCAGTATCTTCACTTCACAGTCACAAGTGTTAAAAAAACCTGAAGAAATAAGACTTTATCCAGAAGGAAAAATATTAGGAAAGACTGTGAAAATTAACTATAATTAATAATTTTGACTTAAATTATATATTATAAGAAAATGTAAGCTTTTTTGACTATGGATGTATGTAGGTCTATTGGTGAAGATCTTTAAAACCAAATTAGGAGTATTTAAAATAGTGTAATAGAGGAACTTTAATTATGCATTGCAAAGCAAAACACTGACTGTAAAAACAATACAAATCAGCTTAATCTGTCACTACCTCATTGTTTAAAAAGCAGCTCATGTTCAGACCTGCCTGCATGTGGAAATTTGTGCACGGCTAAAGCTAAATCACTGAAGCTCGTAAGAGTTTTATACGCTGCTCCTTCACCTTCATTCATGCATTCCTTGTACACGGGTCAAAGTTTAACAGCCCGCTCACTCTGCGTCTTATACTTTGCCTCGGTTTGTAGCAGGATGGAAAAAGAAACATGATAACGGGCCATAAACGGGCTGCTTAAAGTGACTCTGATGGAGCGGTTTAGATGTTTTCTGGGTTTTGAAGGTCTGCCAGATTAAAAAAGGCATAGGTGTTGGCAGACGGGCCCCTGTTTGAGCTGTGCTGTCGGTGGTTTCTGATTGTGGTTGGAGGTCATGAGACTCAGTGTTGGAGAGAAACACTGCAAACTGAACTGCATGTTTTGGTAGCTGCTTTCAAAATAGCAGAGCTTTTTTTTTTTTTTTTCAGTGGCTATGAGCTACTTTTTCCAACCAACATGTAGCTTGTCTGAACACATTTCTTTATGTAGCATTGTATTGCATAGAAAATCTTTTGATGGCTTATTTTTTGTACAGTTTTTGTATTTTGTACTATATTTTTTTTATTACTATTTTATGTGTTTAATATCTTCTATTGTAGTGCTTTGGGTTTAAGAAAAGTGCATTACAAATAAAACTGTTCTTATTAACTAAAGAAAATAATTATGAACTGTCCCAAAATGAGAGCTGCACCGTGGCTCAGTGGTTAGCACTGTTGCCTAACAGCAAGAAGGTCACTGGTTCGAGTCCCACCTGGACCAGTTGTCATTTCTGTGTGGAGTTTGCATGTTCTCCCTGTGTTCGTTTCCTCCGGGTGCTCCAGTTTCCCCCACAGCCCAAAGACATGTGCTATAGGTGAATTGAGTAAACTTGTATGTGAGTGCAAGTGTGAATGCGAGAGTGTATGGGTGTTTCAAAGTACTGGGTTGCAGCTAGAAGGGCATCCGCTGCGTAAAACATAATAAACATAATACACCAGAATAGTTGCCGGTTCATTCTGCTTTGGCGACTCCTAATAAACAAGGGACTAAGCTGAAGGAAAATGAATGAATGTCCCAAAATGGAAATGTCCCGTTCAAGATAGTTTGGATTATTTATATTAATGAGATGGTAAAAGAAAAATTGCTGCTTTTTTTGCTAAATGTTTTAAAACACTGTTAATGTAATGTTATTTAAAACTGAGTTCTGTTTGTTGTATTTGTTAAATGCATAGTTCACCTTGAAATCAAACATGCCATTTTTTTGTACAGAATATTTTAACATTTAATATAAATTATTTAAATGCAACCCTGAACTTCAAAACCAGTCATAAGTGTATGTTTTTTTTGTAAAGCTGAATAAATAAGCCTTCCATTGACGTTTGGTTTGTTAGAATAGAACAATGCAAATCTGTAATCTGAGGGTTAAAACAAATCAAAATATTGAGTCTCGAAAATTGTCATCATGGGACATCATCTTTACTTAATATTCTAATGATTTTTGCCATGAAAAAAATAAATAATTTTGACATATACAATGTATTTTAGGCTATTGCCAAAAATATACCTGTGCAACATAAGACATAACATAATTTTTTATTATTAATTAAGCTTATTTATTACAAAATGATTCATCCATGCCAATTATTAATATTATTATGATTATCGCAGTAATAAAAAGTCTAACGCATAAAACCTTTTGCATCTCTTTTTTAATGACATGTTTAGAGACAACAGTCTCAGTAGCAAACCACGATGAACAATATTTGTGTTGAGACAGCATGACGGAATTAAGTTAACTTATTAGTTTTGACAAATTTAAGTGAATTAAACATAAAGCAATTAAGTTGCCCAAAAAAAACTCAAGAATTGTGTTGCTTCAGCTCATTTTAAATTAGTAGTTTGAACAAACAGCAAACATACTTTTTTGATTGTTGAAGGACAAGTTGTGTTTTAATCCTTTAACTCTAACTGATGCTGTGTGTCACTTTTCATTTCTTCAACGTCTTAAAATAGTTGCTAAACATCAAACAAGAACCATATTAATCAAAGATCCAATCACTGACATTGAAGTATGCTTGCTTAAATCGATCCTTTATTTGGCCAGGCAGTGTACATACTGTAACTGCATTTAAACATGAGCAAGTACAGTTTCTCAGTTATTTATGTCAGTGTGTGTGTACTTTAATGCTCCAGTGGGAGTTTGGGCCTTTGCAGGGCGACTGCTGCCCCGTCATCACTTCCTGTTTGTCTCCAAAGGTTGCTTTGCTGGGAACAGTGGAGTGCTAATCAGAACATCTGTAATGCGGCTCTCTTCCTTTTCATTTTTCCTTTTTCCTCATTCCATTAACAAACCTGGCTCTGAAATAAACATCTGCAGTTTATAGAAGATGAGTATTATATGAGGTGGCAATCTCCAAAGTCGATACAGTTCTTTTGCGATTTTATATATTTTAGTTTAACTCTGTTTTTATTGATGCATATTAGTCAGAGAGTGACAGTATCCAATATAAAGAATCACAAGATATCAATTGCTCCAATCTATCAGCAGAAAACAAACGACACATTTTCTTCCTCTACGAACCATACAGTACAATTATATACTCTTGCATCCAAATTTAAACATTTTGTGATTTATTTTTTTTATATATTTTTTTATTTTATTTTTTTTCTCTGCAATGTATTGCAGTTTATTACCTTTTCCAACTTATATTTATGTCCCAAAAGGAAACTTTGGCAACATCCGTTTTAACTAAACACAAACGTTTTGTGTATCTCAGTTAGGTTTTATTGCCGCAGTCAAAAAATGGGATTGTCAAGCAGACAAACTGACCAACACTAATGAAAACCTGCCATAAACATTGTCTTCACCTTTCTGCAATACTGTCATCTTTATTTTACTAACTTACTGCATGCTGAAGGTGAGCCCTTCAGATACCAAACTGTTTCAACATTACTATTTACTGGACTGTAAAAAAAACTATTTGATTACATATACGGCGACCTGAGTTTGATTCCCAGCTCAGTTGATTCTTCTCCTCTTTCATTCCTGTCTCCCTCTCTACTGTCTTATCAAATAAAGGTGAAAAACCAACACAATCTCACGGCAATTTGTAACTTTTTGATTTACTTTTTTGATTTTGATTTCTTATTCGTACAATTTAGTACGATTTGCTTAAATTCCAATGACGGATGGTTTTAAGGGCGGGGTTGGGTGCCACACCTCCTTTTTAAAATCATATATGTTCATATAACTGAGCTCATACGAATTTGTGTGAATTAGCCGAGCAAACGTAAAATAGCTTCGTTTCCTCATGACATCAGGCTGGAAAAACCCTAAAATATAATAATAAAAAAGATTATATTATTCAACCAAATAGTATAATAAAATATTGCCAACATATCAGCAGGACATCCCAGTATAAGTATAGTATTGCCCTGGAAAATATTATGATATCAGTATTTATTTATATAATAAGTAACTCTAATGCTCAAAAAACAGTAAAAACTGTAATATTGCAAATTATTACAGTTGAAATTGTTATCTATGTGAATATATATTTAAAATGTAATTTTGTGATGCAGTCAGTGCTGCGTTTTCAGCACCATTACTCCAGTCTTTAGTGTCACATGACCCAGTCTGATATGCTGATTTGCATTTTATTATTCTTTTTTGTCTTATAATGTTTTAACTCTCATGCATGTTTACAAATAACAGTAAATTATACAAGAATTATAAAAAAAATTAAAAAGATTAGTTTATGCATACAGTATTGCATTTTCATTGCATTTATTGTTTAGCTTAATATTACTAATACTTAATTCATCAATTAATATTATTATACACTTAATATTAACTCTTTATTTTATTGTTTTATATTTAGTATTTTTATTTTTATAACAATTCTTTTTAGAGGTTTTTTACCTTTATTAGGATAGGACGACAATGGATATTACAGACAGGAAAGCATTAGGAGCAGAGAGAGACGGGACAGGATTGGCCAGGAAATTGGGTCACCATGAGCACCTCAGTGCTATTTAGAAGCTGTGCCGACAATACATTTATTCATTCATTCAGTTTCTTTTCGGCTTAGTCCCTTTATTAATCTGGGGTTACCACAGCGGAATGAACCGCCAACTTATCCAGCATATGTTTTACACAGCGGATGCCCTTCCAGCTGCAACCCATCACTGGGAAACATCCATACACACTCATTCACACTCATACACTACGGACAATTTAGCTTACCCAATTCACCTATACTGCATGTCTTTGGACTGTGGGGGAAACCGGAGCACCTAGAGGAAACCCACGCAAACACGGGGAGAACATGCAAACTCCACACAGAAACGCCAACTGACCCAGCTGAGGCTCGAACCAGCGACCTTCTTGCTGTAAGGCGATTGTGCTACCCACTGCACCACCGTGCTGCGCATACAATACATTTAGTTTTTCTGAATAAATTTTCAATTACATTAAATGTTTGTTTATATGTAGATTAAGTGATGTTAATCTATTTTTTAATTAAATATTTAGCAAACTGCCTTTTGCAGTTATGACAGTTGTGCAAACAGCTGTGTTCACATTTATGGCATGATTCCTTTAATAAATCAAGCACTAAAACAACATAATTGTCATGATTGAGATGCTTGTGCCAAATTTGCAGCGTGATTCTTAGTAGGTCTGAGTGCAGATTGCATATTTTGTTTTTCTATACATGGAGAGGCTTTTGTGAAGTGCGTGTCTTTGTGGTGAGCTTTTACTGCCATGCCTTTAAATTGCACACAGCAGCAGCGTGACTCTGACATGCGGAGAGTTTCACTTCCACTCCGACTGTCTCAATCTATTTGAGGGACTCTCAGACACAGTTTGAGGATTTGCCTCTTTCTAGCGCATATATGAGAATGAGAGAAACAAGAAAACAGTCAGCCAGTTTAGCAGCTTTCCTTGCCAGCTTCAAGAAAACAGCTCTGTTTCTGCCAGGGAAATGATGAAGTGGTTTTGCACAAACTATAAACAAACTATTCTTTTTGTATTTAAAACAGCCACATTTCCTTGTCCAAGTGCATTGAAAAGCAATCTCAATCCACGTATAAACTGTCTAAAGAGAAGTTGCCATAGTCTTTTCTTCTCTATTCTGAAAGTTAAAAAGCTTCTCAACAAATAACTTATAATAATATACAGTAGATTTTGTTCAAGTGGAATTGATTGGATGGCGGTGGTTTGCTATTGATTCATCTCATTTGATTGACAGGTTGATCCCACCCTCACGTCAGTAAATAACCTCAGAGAATCGAAGTAATGTAAGCAAAGAGTGAGGACAAATAGATTTTATTCAAGATTTTGAGGATACAAAGTAATATACAGCAGATACAGCAGATTTGTTAAACAGATGTATTTATTAAAATAATATTTTAGTCACTGAACAGCTTTAGAAATAGAAAGAAAATACAATTAAATTCATGTGAGATATTGGGGAAAAAATTATAAACTACAAAATTTCAACAACATTTTATAAATTTTATTTTTTTTGGCTCTGTTAAAAAAATTATTTAATATTTTTCCCTAATATATAAATTTGGGTGTGCTAATTTTGGACCGCTATTATATATTACTTTGTTAGATTAGCTCCAGGTTTGACTTTGGTACTGATTAATCTAATGCAGCACAAATATAAAACTATAAAGCTTCCTTTAGAAAATATTAATCTAAATGAAAGATATGTTAAGCATAGTGTGTGTGTGTGTGTGTGTGTGTGTGTGTGTGTGTGT
>CAIGQW010055694.1:6074160-6106031 GCA_903798125.1 Danio choprae | reverse complement strand
GTGTGTGTGTGTGTGTGTGTGTATGTATGTATATATATATATATATATATATGTATATATATATATATATATGTGTATATGTATATATATGTGTATGTGTGTATATATGTCTGTGTATATATATATATATATATATATATACTATGAGCTTCGTCTTTAACAGTAAACACTGCATAAAAATACCCACATAGGCCAGGGTTTGAGGAAGAACCAGATCAGTTAGGATGGGGGGTGTGAAGTGAAAACACATTTGACACAGTTATATAAACATATGTAAATGGCTAGCTTGCCGGTTAGACTATATGTGCTAAAGTGCATTTTTTGTGATCTTGCACTTGTGTATAGTTGTACATTTACACGTTGCTGCAACATTGTAAGAGATTTGACTTGTTCCTCTTTGTTTATTCAGTGTGGCTTTAAATCTCATCTTTAAAACCACACTGTAGTGTAGCTTTAACTGTAAACTTTAAACCACCGTCCGCTTTACCTGGAGATACTTTTCAGAATAGATGCACATTAATGATGAAAAAAAATAATTTATGTATTATCATAATATAGAATGCATGTATTTAAAAACTTCGTTTGTACATTTTAGTACATTTAATATTTGAAATTTCTTGTGCATCAAATAATTATATTATAAAGATCATGTGACACTGAAGACTAAAATAATGTAAAGTAAAAACATTTTAAAGCAGAAATAATGAATTTGTTAGAAAACATTTAAAGGTGGCCTAAAAAGAAAATCTGGATATACCTCACCATAGCTGTATCCTAAAGCAAGTCGCACACCGGATGCGTCACCCAGCGCAGTGACACGGCGCATATGACAGTTGGAAGTTGGACTGGTCTGTGCAGGCCAGTCAATTTCATCTCAAACTCAATCATTCTTGTCTTTATGGACCTTGCTTACCCACTTTATTGCTGAGTTGCTGTTTCCACATTGTAATAATACCACTAACAGTTGACTGCGCAATATTAAGTAGTGAGGAAGTTTGATAAATGTAGTTATTACACAGATGGCAACCCATCACGGTATCATGCTTGAATTCAATGAGCTCCTGAGAGTGACCTATTCTTTCACAAATGTTTGTAGTAGTCTGCACATTTGTGTGCTTGACTATACACATATGGTTTGGCATAGGCCGGTATTCTGACAGTATGATAACCTTGGATAAAAATATCATGGTTTCATTGTATTGTGATTACTGCTCTAAAATAAGTTCTTTTTAAATGTCTGGGTAAAGAAATAGCAACTTATTCATTCATTCATTTTCATTTCGGCTTAGTCCCTTTATTAATCTGGGGTCGCCACAGCGGAATGAACCGCCAACTTATCCAGCATATGTTTTACGCAGCGGATGCCCTTCCAGCTGCAACCCATCTCTGGGAAACATCCATACACACCCATTCATGCTCATACACTACGGACAATTTAGTCTACCCAATTCACCTGTACCGCATGTCTTTCAACTTGTGGGGGAAACCGGAGCACCCGGAGGAAACCCACGCCAACACAGGGAGAACATGCAAACTCCACACAGAAACGCCAACTGACCCAGCCGAGGCTTGAACCAGCGACCTTCTTGCTGTGAGGCGAACGTGCTACCCACTGCGCCACTGTGAGGCCCTAGCAACTTATTATTGAACATTATTTTATATTTTTTAAGAAACATAAAATATTTTGGAAAAGTAGCTTTTGATGTGGAGGGTCCTTTCCTGCTGGAGATATATAACAGAAAATATAAATATATAACAGAAAATATAAATGTATAACAGAAACTTTTGTCTGTTTTAAAACCTTGACTTTTTCAAACCATTATTTTTTATGATTAATTTTTTGTGTTTTTTCACCTTTAATTTGTATAGGATAGTGGAGGTTACAGACAGGAAAGTATTGGGAGTAGAGAGAGGGGAAGGGTCGGCAAAGGACCTCAAGCCGGGAATCGAACTTGGGCCCATCGTCAGCACCATGGTGCTATATGTCAGCACACTTAATCATTAGGCTACTGGCGCTGACACTTTTCCAAACCATTTTAAACCTTGAAACCGATTATCGTCCCATGCCTAGTGATTTGAACACCTGAATTCAATGTCCCAAAACTGGAAATATAGTGTATATTCGAAGCACATTTCCTTGCAGCAAATCTTTGTATACAACAGAGGAATTATTGGTAAAGTCTAGATGGGATACAGCTGCTGATACTCAATATAGCATAGTTTTTGTGACGCTGTACAACAGTAATTAATACTTTTACATTACAGTGAGGGTGGGGTTCATTGTTGGGGTAGAGATAGACGTTAATCAAATACAATTAATGGGTAATTTAATAAATAATATGAATAATACTCTGTATAATGACTGTTTTTACAATACTCCGATGGTTGTGTTTAGGGTTGGCATAGGGGTAGACATTAAGGAAATACAATTAATGGGTAAATTTATAAATAATTCTTGTTAACTTCCATTCGCAGCTGTATCCCTTCTAGCAACAACTGGAATTATTGGCACCGTTTTGACACCTTTAAAAATTTTATAACCTCTTAGCCTTCATGTATTATCGGTTGTTAAAAATAATATGTACACATGTACACACATATGCACAATTAGCCCAACAAAGCCGTGTTTTTGACGTTTGTTAAGTTTTATCACAAAATGAAGGAAAAGCAGAAGAGGTGTGCATAGATGGTTAATATTCTGGATGGAACTTTATACGATAACTGATGTATTTTTTAATTGGATCAAATATGTTCATTATATTACAGATTGAGCGACGCCTGGAAAATGTGCGATTGGTTTCCCATAACGTACACAAGAAGATGGTCGTGTGTCTACAGGGTAACGTGGGCACAGATGCAGAGAAGAGACATGTTAGTAACAGCTGCTTTTTTAGATACCACTGTTGATACAAAAGACTGATCACTTTTTATGATCTACTGCTGTTTCTTCTCCTTTTAGAAAAAGCTTCCACTGATGGTCCTTTCACAATCCATGGTGGAAGGAGTAGTTCAGCTTGGAGAAGAGTCCCTTATAGGGTTAGTTAATAAACCCTCTTTTACAGACAAAAATGACTGTGATTCACACTCATAATGAGAAATCTTTGAACATTCACTGTCTTTTGAATCAGGAACTAAATGTTTCAGATTAAGCGTTGTGACCAAACAACCCTGAATCATTTGTATTCTCAGGAAGGCACTGTATTTGAAGGGATAGTTCACACAAAAATGAAAGTTCGGTCTTCATCTACATCACCTTTTTTTTTTTCATCTACAGGAAGATGATGGACATCTGTGGGGATGCCGAAAACAAACTGGCTTTCGAACAGAGCCAACATGAAGTTCTGCTGGAGAAAGACATTCTAGATCCTCTAAATCAGCTGGCAGAGGTATGTAACGCCAAATAAACGTCTCTTTAAAGCTGCAGTGTGTGTTACATGTGTGTTTTTTTGCTCTCGAAGGTGGATATTCCTAACATCCAGAAGCAGAGGAGACATTTAGCCAAACTGGTGTTGGATTATGATTCTGCAAAAGGCAGGTGTGTATGTATGGCTCAAAAAATTTATTTCAAGCATCACCACTAATAAAACACCACTAATATTTTAATACATATGATTGTGTACTGTTTACTGTTTTTTTTCTGAGCAATAAACAATGACTGTCACACATTTTTATCCATAATTTCCAGAAGACAGCTATTAAAATGTGATTTACTGTAATGATAGTTATATACCAAATAAGGTAATGCATATTTATCTTAGTAAAGCATATTTACTATAGTATATGGTCATTAATGCATATTTAGAGTAAGAATTATTGGATCAAACGATCATTGGATATGATTTACAGCGCAGCTCCAAAATGCTAATTAATGGTTATTTTAAGGACTTTGCAATGTGTATAGCTTGTAATAATTCAGAGTATTCCTTCAACAAAGGTATCACCAGGCCACAAAGTCATTTCCGTCAGCTACAAATGCTCAAGCAATGGCTGCCAAAGTTGACATGCTTAAGGAGGAAATGGATGAAGCTCAGAACAGAATGGAAATATGCAAGGTATGGATATGAGTCGGATGTGAGTTTCTACATGACCTTATGTAGCACTTTGAACCTAGTTTGATCTCCTTTTCTTTAGGATCAAGTTGCTGCTGATATGTACAGCTTTGCCTCCAAGGAGGGAGAATATGCTCGCTATTATGTGTTGGTAAGTCATTTCTATGAGAACTTGAAGCATACAATTGCTCATAAAGATAAGTTTAAACTGGAAAAATGAATTTAACTTGTAAATAAAGGCGTAATAAAGATATCACTAAGAAATTGGTTCTTGTTTGCATATCTGGTCAATGAAGTTCATTTGAATGAATGAAGCTGTTGCTTATACTGCATTTTATGTTGCATGAAGAAAGCAACTGGTTAATGATGCTAGCAACATGTTAAAATATTGTCAACATGCCAATTTTCGTATATGCTAAGTATGCTAAATCATCGAACCAAACATATTAAAAACACATTAGCAGTATGCTAATTCATGCTAGCAGAGTTTAACACATTTGAACAACATTGAATATGTCAGTGCATGCTAGAAACATGCTATTTATTGTTATTATATAGTTAAATGTGTTAACTGCATGTTAATTCATGTTAGCATATGTGTTAGCAACATTTCAGATTGTCAACATGCTAATTTGTGTATATGCTAAATCATTGAAGCAAACATTCGATGGTTTTGCGAATAGGCTAAATATGTTAAATCATTAAATGTTTAGTTCAATGATTTAACATATTTAGTCTATACACAAAATTTACTAAAGACTATGATAAATATGTTAGAGACATGTTAGAAACATGTTATATTATGCTAGCAAGATGTGTTAGCTTAACCATGTTTTAAAACACATTAAAATGTATGCTATCAGAGTTTAACTGAACTTTGAACAACATTTGAACAACATTGAACATGCCAGTACATGCTAGAAATGCTATTATTATAGACAAATTTATTTTTATTATATAGTTAAATGTGTTAATTACATGGTCATTCGTGTTAGCATATGTGTTAGCAACATTTCAGAATGATGCTAGCAGCATGTTAATGTATGCTAGACTTTTGCTAAACATGTTATGCTAAAAACCTGATACCAGTACGTTAAAACATGTTAACATGCTGTCAAAATGTCCTAAAATATAGTAGAAGTGTCTAGAAACGTTACTATCTGGTTTACATTACATAGCCATTTAATAGGTTCAAAATAATAAAAAAATATGTGTAGTATAAAAGAAATAAAGTGTGATGTTTTGCCTTTGTCTTGACAGTTGTTAGAAGCTCAAGCTGAATACCACAGAAGAGCGTTGGCATCGATCGAGAGTGTCCTGCCCAACATACAGTCACAGCAAGGTGTGATATTTAATATTCATTTCTGCCACTGAGCGTCTGGACGATAAATATTTGACATGAGTCACTTACAACACTTCTGAAATCATCACTTTTGAATAGCAATTACATACAAAGTGCATTATGCAGCATGTGTGGGGTTTTTTCTTCAGTTTATAGTGAAATATGACCCAGGTATGTTCCTGACAGGTTTTATGAGATGCACCAATAGATCTGCCTAGTCATCAAACTGTGAATCATCTTTTCCTTTCAAAGCTTTCTGGTGGCCAGCATTATAATGTATCCTGTTTCGCACTGCAAATCATCCTGACTTACCGAATCTGTGTTTAACACGCATACATCTAGTGATGATTTTTAAACATTTCCTGCTATAACTCCAACCATTCTCTCGTCATCTGACACAGATAAATGGATGGAGAAGCCAGCGTTTGGCACAGCTCTGGAGGAACATCTGAAACGCACCGGCAGAGAGGTCGCTCTGCCCATTGAGGCCTGCGTCATGATGCTGCTGGAGACCGGCATGCAGGAAGAGGTATCTGACACTGAGGAACAACACTTGAGAACCGGCGGATGAAAAGATGAGATGTTTTCATCCCCAGGGGAAGTCGATGTGCATTGTTACTGCACACACAATGGCAGATTAGCTGTACTTTCAGGGAAGTGCTCAGTATTTCTGCCTTTTGAGAGTTTTGCATGTTGGTGTTTTGCAACGAGTTGAGCAGGCACATACATGGATATACAGAAAAATCGAAATTTTTGGATGGGTGTGTAGACGGATAGTTTGAAGATTGAATGGAATAATGGATGGATGGATTGATGGATGGATGAAGGGAATGATAGATAGGTTTATGGATGGAAAGGTAGATGGATTAATAGATGAATGAATCAATATAATATTGAATATATGGATGGAAAGGTGTATGGAATGGATGGATTGGTGGACAGATGAGTAGATAGAAGATTAAATGGTGTGAATAGATAGACAATAATGGATGGATTAATGGAATGATAGAAAGATAAGTGTATGGGTGATGACTGACAAATAATAAATCGATAAAATAACGAATTGATGGATGGGAAGGTGGATGGGATGGATGAACGGATGGATGTATAGATGGGTGAATTGATAGACAGATTGATTGATAGATGAATAAATTGATGAAATAATAAAAAGATGGATAGGTGGGTGGGTGGGTGGATGGATGGATGGAGGGAATGATTAAAAGAAATGTTTATAGATGGACAGTTAGATGAATTGATAAATGAATGGATTGATAAAATAATGAATATATGGATGTAAAAGTGGATGGGACGGATGGATTGATGAACAGATGGATGGATAGAAGATTAGATGGTGTGAATAGATAGACGATGGATGGATCAATGGATTGATAAGGAAAGATAAGTTTATGGATGATGATTGATAGATGAATATATATCGATAAAATAATGAATGGATGGAAAGGTGGATGGGATGGATGGATATATAGGTGAATTTATAGATAGATAGATTGATATATGAATGAATTGGTGAAATAATTAATAGATGGATTGATGAATAGAAGATTAGGCGGTGTGAATAGATAGACAATGATGGGTGAATGAATGGAATGATAGAAAGATACGTTTATGGATGATAGATGGAATGATAGATGAATAAATCGATCAAAAAATTAATAGATCGATTGCAAGGTACATGGGATGGGTAGATGGATGGATGGATGGATGGATAGATGAATTGATAGACAGATTAATGGATAGATGAATGAATTGATAAAATAATGGATGGATGGATTGACGGATGGATGGAATGATAGAAAGAATTGACAGACAGACAGACAGATTGATGGATGGATGGATGGATGGATAAATGGATGCAAATAAAGGATGGATGGAAGGACAGATCAATTGATGGATGGATTGTTGAATAGACCAATAGACTGGTGAGTAGATAGAATAATGGATGAAAATACAGAAGGATAAATAAACAAGATGATTGTCAGATAGACAGACAGACAGACAGACAGATATATGGATGGATATAATTATTGATGTATGGAGCGATAAATATAAAGAGTACAGTAATTATGAGTGATTTCAAAAGCAAAGTTTGACTGTTGAATTTACATAAATGACACCCAGACTCAGAACAATGCTTAAGTATCTGCATGTTTGGTCAAGATTATGTCAGGGTTGAGTTATAGTTTACAGTGTTTTGAAGGACATTGTGGTGGTGTCTGTGTGTTTGAGATGTCTGCTGCTTCACTTCTGCTTCTTGGCTAAACTCAGACTAATAATAGCACTGAAACGAGACAGCCGATTCCCTGTGAAACCATCCCTTGACTCAAACGAAAACACAATTTTCAGTCATTTTCAAATAACAATCTCAATTGACATTTTACCACTCATTTCGAAGATCTGTTTTTACAATATTTCCTTTGTTGTCAGGGTTTGTTCCGTATCGCTGCTGGAGCTTCCAAACTAAAGAAACTAAAGGCTGCTCTGGACTGTTCCACCTCCCAGCTGGAGGAATTTTACTCAGACCCTCACGCTGTCGCTGGTACGTCCCACTTTTCGCAATTTGATTGTAGAGTTAAGCAGTTTGTTTGAAGAAATGTCATTTCTGCATTTAGATCGACTTCCCAAAATAAAAAAAATAACACATATTTTAAAACCTGGAATCTTTTGTTTGTTTAAGTGTAAAGAGAACAACTGGTTTCAGTTTTTAAAAATTATATTGCATGCATTGTGTAACAAAAGTCTAGCTCAGGGTTAAATCTGAAAGTGAAAGCTTGAAAGAATTAGTTTTGCTAGGGCTCATGCTTCTGAAAAATTTGAAAATATCTGGGGCGTCTTCCTTGCTTTTTAAGAGTTGAAAGTAAGGCACTTATGATTCACAGACAATTTTCCACTTATTTTTCCACTCTATTTTCAATGTTTTGTGTTTGACCAAGAAAAACTTGATGGTGTATATTACTTATTCTGTCTGGTGCTTGTTTGGATGGACTGTGGTGTTTTGTTTTTTTGTTGTTGTTGTCTTTTTAATTATTTTACTAATTTAAATAGCTTTTTTGTTATCATATTTACAAAAAATATTAAATTCTATAAATGTTTTTTTTGTTTTGTGCTTATAAAAAGCTGTAATAAAAAAATATGTATTTAAAAATTAGTGAAAATGCATCAAAAATGTCTACTCAGATTCATTTGAATGATTCGCCATTATTTATAATCTTTAGCCATTTTATCGTGATGTCTAAACAAAACATTTCCCTGCCTACAATGCATTAACATATTACTTAGCGTATTATCAATGTATTATCTAAAATGGCATGGAAACCTCCATTGCTTTATCAATGCATTCCTGCATTGGGCTCACACATATACTCTGAACCATGGCTGCTTCACAAGCCATGTTGGGTGTTTTGTTTCCGACTAGGCCTGTCACAATAATCAATATTTCGACTTATCGTACAGCACGTAGACATGACCTCAATCATTTTTGGTAATGCAATATATATCGCCCATACATAAAAAACAATTCTAGCAACATTTTAGCTGATTGTACAACATCTCTATCTCTGTTGGAGGTGTCCGTGTCAGTATGGTTAAAAAACACTATAGTATTTACCTTAAATTACTATAGTATACTTTCATTTGGGTGTCTGACAACTGAAAGTAGACCTGGTAGCAGATATCACAGCCTCTGTTCTTGCACTCCTTTGTTAACATTTACTATTATTTATTTAGGATATGCGTTTTCACATTCTGATTCCAATGCCTAATTATTAAATCGTTGAAATGACTACAATTAAATTAAATATTCTTAAGAATAAAATATGATCTGTTCTTTGGAAGAGTGCTTGCATTGTGATGATATTATATTGTCATTCTGGCATTGTATAATGAGTAGAATAAAATGGTCTTTAAATGACAATATTATCATTCATCACAATATATTTTGGTGCAACATATCGTACACCAAAAAGTCGATATCGTGACAGGCCTATTTTCGACTCGCTCTGCACGCAATCAACTAATCGCAGCAATCCGGGTCATCAGACCAATCACCACAGGTTGGCGTCACGGAAGGGAGGGGTTTGGAAAAATTAATTGCTGAACAAATTCTATGGGAATGATTGGGATAATTAGGTAAAAATAAACTCATATTATAAGACAATGAATGTGTTTTTTGACCTTGCATGCATATCAGCCTGTAGTTGGAGACCCCCAAAACCAAATTATGACCTTTTATAATGCATAATAGGGGCACTTTAATGCCAGCATATGCACTTCAAGAGTTAAGTAGCAAAAACAGATAACCAGAGATTTTGTAATCGTACTTTTCAATACTAAATGTAAAAACATGATTTCTGAAAATTACAACTATTACATGTTTTTTGCAATTGTAATTTTCAGTGCACAATAAAAAAACACGATATCTGAAAATGACCCAAAAAATGTGTTATCTGTTTTTGCAAATAAACTCTTCATTTGTTTTTCTGTGGTTATTTAGGAGCTCTGAAATCTTACCTGAGGGAGCTGCCTGAACCTCTGATGTCCTACCAGCTTTATGAGGAGTGGATTCAAGCCTCAAAGTAAGGCATATTCACATCAATAGACACATGGACACTGTATTTTATTTACTTCATTTATTATCATTTGTTTCCACCCTTGCATCATTAAGAAAAAAACATTAGCAAACAAGAAGCAATTTCTGTGACGTGAGTAGGTTTGTTTAGGCCTGGCCTAGCTGAATGACTTTAGCTACTAGTATATTGGTATACTAATCATGATTTGTAATCAAAACCTCAAAACAAAACTGACATTCACATGCTTCAGTTCAAGATATGCTATTGTTCAAGAATGCAGGATGTAATGTAATGAAAAACATCTTGTGTTCACCATGGCTTCATTTATTTGATGCAAAATACTCTTTTTATTACATAAAGTTATTATTTATTTATTTTAGAACAAATTTTATTGGATTACTTGATTTTCAGCATCAATACTCTACTCTTCAGTGTCACATGATCCTTCAGAAACCATTATACTAATGACGATTTGCTGCTGAAGACACGTGTTTTATTAATGGTACAGCATGTTAGTATTTTTTGTTTGTTTGTTTGCCTTAGGAAACATGATCATTATTTTTTGATCATTTAATAATATTCAGAATTCACTAATGAATAAAAAGTTCAAAAGATCATCGTTATTTGAAATCGAGAACTTAACATTATGCAAGCCTTTGGGATTTAAATGCATCACTACAGGATGGAACCACTAATTTCTTTTAAGATAAGATTCATGGATGTTTCATAGGTTTAATGCAAGTTACAACCCATATGATAATATATATATTTCATTCACACAATGAAATGCTTAGTCATTTTTTTTAAACTCTTGATTTCTTTTTGATTTTGACATTTATTATTATTTTCTAACTGTTTTTGAAACCGATTCAGTATCCTTGTTGATCCAAGTTTTCTTGTTGTCTTCTGAATAGTATGTGATTGCAGCCTAACAAATATCTGAAAGTGGATGATTTTGCTCTAAAGGTCTGAGCACAGACAGTATCATATCTTAACAAAATAAACATTAAAAAAATTTAGATTAAGATGATTCGTTTGTTTTCTGAAGACCAGTAATTAAAGGTAAAAGGAGCATAAATAGTAGATGGCATGATATAATCATTTTTTTTTTATATTGGTATCCCATAAAACGATCACTGACTTTCGGATGGTGTTCTGGCTCTGTGCTCTTATGCAACAGCTGTTAAAGGTGGAGCACAGATATAGAGTCAGTGGTGATAAGCTCATATGATCAGTCTGTCCTTTCTGCTGGAACATGATGCTTTTACAACCTTCAGATAATAGTGTAGCTTTTCTAAATAGTTTGATCATTATATATGTTTTCTATTTTAGTTTTAACTCTAGTGATGATATTTGATGTTGTAGTTTTGTTGAATGTATTTTTAAATAATTAATTTTTGATTTTACAAATATTTTTTCCAATCATCAGAATAATGGTAACACTTTAAAAATAAGGTTGTATTAGTTAATGAATTTACTAACATGAACAAATACTGTAATATATGTATTGTTCATTGTTTGCTCATGCTAGTAAATGCATTAACTAGTACAACCTTATTTTTAAACTGTTACCTTTTTTACATAATTAGATGTTACACTGAATAATGATGATGGAACATTAATGCACCTATATCATTTCATCTTCAAAAAAGTGATTTAAAAACATTAAAATAAGTACTTTTATTACACATTGTCATGCTCAACTTCAAACATGAAGGCACAGGAACACGGAGTTTAACAAAACATGAATTTATTAACACACACTCACTTAACACGAGGGCACTGGAGAACACAGGAGACTCTGGAAGGACATGGGATGAAGACAACACGGAATGATGATCAGACAATACATCGACATGTAGACAATACAATAACGGAGAAAAGGAAGGAGACAAACTCAGGGGTATAAATACAAGAGGGCTAATGGGACTAATGATAGACAGGAGGAACACAGGTGATACAAATGAACATAGAAAACGGCGGGAAACAGAACAAAGCAATCACATGACATGGAACACAGAACAGACACCTGACACACATGAAGTTATTAGTCTGCGTGTAAAGTTTTAATTCTTTTTCAGATATTTCTCAAGTGCTGATTAATAAAGAGATTTTTTTCCAACACATTTTTCAACATGACAATTTTAATAATAATTTTATTTGTCTTTATCACGATGACGGTAAATAATATTTTGCTAGTTATTTTGTAAGATTCTAGTATTGAGAATAACGTGCAATTTAAAGGCTTAACTAGTCATTGGACAGCAGTGTTTGTTCTGTAGCCAATCAAAAGATATTTATAAGGGGGTTAATAATATTGACCATAAATAAGGAGTTTTTAAAAAGAAAAAAAATGCTTTTATTCCATTTAAACTAAAAGAGAAAAGATTTCTACAGCAGAATGATAATGAAAATGATAATACGAAAAACACTGGGAAGTTTTCTTTGTTCTGGTAAAGTGTGACGTGTTATTTTTGAAACACATGGACTTTTTATTAATCTTGTGTGATTGTAAATTCTAACCCTGAATACAAAATAAAATGTCCCTTTCTTCTGGATGGAAAAAGTGACCCCCATGCTAATATGATATGGTGTGTGAATTTTAGAATATTATAAAACTCTCTCTCTCTCTCTCTCTCTCTCTCTCTCTCTCTCTCTCTCTGTTTGTGTCTTGTTTTGTCTGGTCTGCAGTATCTCTGACCCTGATAAGAGGCTTCAGGCACTGTGGGTGGTGTGTGACATTTTACCAAAGGCCAACAAGACCAATTTTAGGTTTGCTTGTTACTACATCAATCTAAATTTTAGCATTGACCTTAAACAGCTATCATGTTCGTAACAAGCTAACATGCGTGTGTGCATGTGTGCGTGCGTATGTGTGTGTGTGTGTGTGTGCAGGTATTTGGTGAAGTTTCTTGCCAAGCTTGCTCTTGAAAGTGACATCAACAAGATGACCGCGAGCAACATCGCCATTGTACTGGGACCCAATTTACTGTGGGCCAAAACTGAGGGGTGAGATACAAACAAATTCGTCTCACATTATAATATGCATCACAAATGGAATTCGTTGATGCAAATGATGCTAGTAAATGTCCTTGTTTTTACTTCTTGTGACTAGGACTGTGCAATATGACAATATACATAAATATGTATTGTATGGGCAAAATAAAAGATTACTTATGAGATTTTTGTCATATCGCCCAGCCCTACTTGTTAACGGTTTGATATGTTTTTTTTTTGCTGTTGTTGTTGTTGCTCTTCTAGAAGTCTTGCTGAGATGGCAGCTACTACCTCTGTCCATGTGGTGTCTATAATTGAACTGATAATCAACCATGCAGGCTGGTTCTTTCCAGGAGGTAAAGTTACAGTAGATTGTTCCAAACCTAGATAGATATCTGTTTACTGTCTAGATAGGCTTCCAGCTTAAAAGTCAACACATCTTGAGAAATGCACTAGGAGATTCAGTAATGGTCACGGTTATTTCTGATATATCCTGCATGTCATTTCTGCTGTATCAAACTTGGAAATTTTAAAACAGGATTTTCCAGCTCCCTACTTGGAAAAGTCACAACTTGATGCCAAATTTTAAACTCGTTTTCCGTGTTTCCCACATAGTTTTGAAAATATGTCACAAAATGGTGTAAATTATCATGTTTATTAATAATATATAGCTATATACCATATAATAGCTTTAATTTTGTTTTAATTTAATATTTTTTGGTTATTTTAGTATTTTAACTTAATTATTTGAAATAACTGTAACTTAGTTTAACATGGTATAATATTCATATGTTGTTTTAAATCAGATTAATTGAAATGACTGAAAATAGGAATTAAAAGTAGGGTTGCACAATATTGGAACGACTGACATTATTTAGTTTATTATGCATTATACATTGCAATACAAACACAAATGCAAAAATGTTCATAACAAGACTCGAAAAGCTATATTTAAAAAAATCTAGATAAAGTAACTTTATTGGTTGAAGTTAATCTGCAAAAACAGTATGTTTAAAGGCTGCTTTTAAAATTGCAATAAGGTTTTGAGGCTGAGGAATTTAGGAAAAGCTTCACTGTAATTTTATTTTTAAATCGTAAAGGAGTACTTATTTATAATAAGGAAGAGTATACTCAAATTATACACAGAAACTAGCTGTGCATATATACATTTTAAACAAAAGGTTTTATATATTTTCTTGATCTAAATTGTTTTGTTAAATATAACAATACTGCATGGGGTTACTTTAACCATGAAATTATTATTATTTTATTAGTACGTTTATTTAGCAAGCACAATGCAGTAAAGCATTGCTACTTTTTCAAGCAGCTGACGCGCCACATATAGGCTTAATAAAAGATACAAGTAGTGGAAATACAGTTAGTGACATAATTCTGAAAATATGACATAATTTCCTTTGATAACTTGAAAACATACCTAATTTGGCAGCTGAGTTTATATTTTCTCAGTCATATGTATTAAATTCCTCTGTTTTTTTTCTGTCTTCAGATGTGGACTTCAATGTCTCCGGTGTGTTTGCCATGCCTGGGTGCCCCGGGACACCTGACATCGAGTACGGGACCATTGACAGGAGGCGCCCAGGCAGTCAGGGCTCGCTCGAATCTGAGACAGCCCGCAAAGACAGGTACAAGTCTCATCCCCGTGTTCACAAACACGACTCCAACTCCACAGTAGTGTCTGCATCCTATGTAGTGGCCAGTGAGTCTGTCACAGTCAAAGCAGACAGTCTGAGTCCACAGCTGGGGGCTGTTTAGATCGACCTTTATTTCATATGACACATAGGACGGTTATTTTGTGTTTGTGCTTCATTTTCACTTTGCTTTCTGTTTTATCTTACTCCTTTGTCAACCGTTGCTTATTGTATGCTTTCTGAAATAAATAAACTTTATGCTCTATGTACAGTAGCTATGTATAAATGCATTATTGATATATTTTATGATTATGGAAAATACAATACAATTGGCAGACGTTTGACCAAAAGTGACTTGCGTTGCATTAAATATACACATTTTCCCCCTGTATCGAGCCCACAATTTTTGGCGTTACTTCTGCTTATGCGCTGCTATTTCAGCTATAGGAAAGCTAAGAAGAACCGATTGGAAAAATAGCAGGTTGAAAGGGGGTTAATTGTAAAATTGTGATAGTAGTTCTTCAGCGATTGTGAAAGCAGGAAGTGTCGAGTTTTGAGTTTGGTATGTTGAGAATGAGTCAGACAGCTCATGCCCCGCAGGCGATCATACCGAACATTCAGAGCTTGAAAAGGGGAACGTTCTTGGGCCTCAGGTGGAGGATAGGCGTCAGCTGAAAGTCAATAGCAAATGCAGTCATTTTTTTAGGAGATTTGACTGCTTCATTGTTTACCTGAAAATGAAACTTTGCTGTAACTGGACTGTTTAAGATGTAGGTGACTTTTTCTTTTTTCAGTAGAACATTAAAAAAAATGTAGCTGAAACTGTGGTCCTTGGTGATTCATAAAATCCAAGTCAACAACTAAATGCATTTCTAGTGTAAAACACACTCGCACAGGTGAAACTACATCAATTCTTGTACTGCAAACTGCAGTGGTTGTTGTCCGTGGTCAGGTGGTGGTCCTGTCCTCCTCATCCTCCTCCACCTCCGTGGAGACTAATGCCCCACTAGGTGTGTTTCCATTACAAATTTACACAAAACATTTGTAGACGTCAATACCCCCCACCCCCCACCCCAAAAAAAAATGCAAAAATCATGGTGATGGATATAGATAGGTTTACTTATATTGCAGTCAATGCATTAGACATATGTGTGTCAGAAAAGCATTAAAGGCATCACAAACTTTTTCTACAAAGTTAAATTGCACATTTTCATAAAGGACCTGTGGATTCAGAATTTCCCAAATTTGTTTTAGCTGTGCAGTGCAATAAGACCTCTTTAAGGCATGCAGCGTCCTGCTTTAGTCTTAGAGAGCCAGTTTCTATAAACAAATATGTAACATTATATTAAAATTATAATCATGTGACTCCATGTACGCCGTGTGACCTGTAAATGTGAAAAATACAACATTTCCATTGATGTTTTGCAAAATATTCTTTTTTCGAATTGCCTGAAAAACACCTTACATGAATGTAAAACTTATTCGCAGCATAAAGGAATTTTGCAAAACTGACACGTTTTCATTACGTCATATTTTCAATTTGCAATTTCAATTATACTTTAAATGCATAGCCACATATTCAAAGAATGATCTTTTATTTTACTTATGCCTTAGGGGCATTTTTGCAAAATTGCTGCGTTATATTTAGGCCTATTTTCAATTAGGAATTTTAGTTAAAATTAGTTTTAAGTGCATAGCCATATGTTTACAGAATGATCATGTGACTTTTACATACACCAAGAGACCTGTAAATGCAAAAAATTAAATAAATAAATAAATTCCATTGGAGTTTTCAAATTTCCCCAAAAACCTCCTCATGCGAGTCTTACAACTTTTTGGAAAACTTAAAGAATGGTTATGTGACTTTTACATACACCAAGTGACCTGTAAATGCCAAAAAAAACATTTCCGTCGCAGTTGTTCAATTACCTGAAAAGCCACCTCATGCGAGCATAAAAGCTTTTTGTGTGTTTTTGCAAAACTGATGCATTTCCGTTAGCCGTATTGTCAATATGCAATGTCAATTGGAAGGGTATTGGAAACACGCTGACTGTCCGTCTCTGGTGTGAGTGTTTCATGCTGTCTCCCCTCTTCCCTGTAGCCCTGCTAACAAACAGCCGGAAATCGCCCCTCGTAGAACTGGCACAATAAATAAAAAGCAGCACTCCACGCCAAACTTCCAGCCCCCTCTCCCTCCCATCGAGGCCGGGGGGGGTTCGGCGTTTGAGCCGTGCCCTCAGTCGCCCGCTGCCGGTCTGGAGGTGCTTCAGACCCAGCAAACTTTAGTTCAGCAGAACCCTGCCTCAGACAACAGGTAAGGATTGGTGCAACCGTCAAAACCCCTCTTCTTCATCACGCCAGCTGCTGCCAGATGCCAGAGACTCCGCTCAAATCTGTGCGCACATCGGCCTGTGCCACTCTCTTGATTAGTGCTTCAAAAACGCTGCTTGAAAATCAGTCCAATTGCTTATAGTTTAGTGCATTTTTGGTGAAAGGTATTAATCTAATGCAGATGTTTTTTTGTGTGCAGATCTCAAGTTTGTTTTGCTTCAAAGCATTTCAAGAATAAGAAAAGCACCACAATTTTATACATGAACTTTTATTTTATCAGGATCTTATTTATAAATGCGTTCAGTGCTCAGCATAATTGAGTACACCCCATTTTAAAAAATGAATGTTTTTATCCATTTCTCAGTGAATATAGGTCATTTATTTGGTGCATTTGAACAAAAGGGAGTTATTAAATGGATATATTTATTCAAATAATATTTATTTTCCGAATATCTTTAGAAATGGAAAGATAATACATTTAAATTCATCCGAAATATTGAGGAAACAATTTCCAAACTACAAATTTTCAACAAAATTTTATACATTTTTTATTTCTCTTGAATTTTGCTCTTTTTTATTATTATTTTCTCCCTAACATATAAATTTGGGTGTACTAATTTGGACCGTTATCATAAGTTATTTTGTTAAATTCGCTCCAGATTTGGCTTTAGTACTGACTAAACTAATATATATGCACAAATACAATACTTCCTAATAATTTAAATGAGAGATTTGTGAGGGGTGTACTCGTATATGTCGAGCACTGGATGTTATTTATGAAAATGAACATATTACAAATGCTTATTATTGTATTTTATTTTAAAATCTGCATATTTTTTAAATTACTTTCTGTTGACTCTACAAAAAACTATATGAAAATCAATTGAATGATTACTTTTATTTTGTTTTATGGACAGCCATAGTTTAATGTTTTGCTTCCATTTGGCTTCAAGCCATTGCTTCACGCAAAATTAGTTTTTTCATAGCTGTATAAAGCTTTATATAGCCGTTTCAGCTGCCTTTTTGATTCAGGTGGTGGGTTTGATCCAGAAATTCACTTCCACAATTTGATACCAAAGAGTTTTCCAACCTGTTTTTGACAATCAAATTTGTTGATTTCAACCAAACGCCTTGCAAGTTGCAAATCGATGATGGTTCTTCAAATGATTATACTATTCATCCCGGTTAGGACCAAAATCTGTCTTCTCTGACTTCTCTGTTGCTTGAGTATGGTATGCGTGTCCTGCCTTGCCTTTCTCTATTTGTTAAGTTGTGCTGTCAGGAATACTGTTTCTGGGTCCTTTAGTCATTTGGATTTGAGAAATCTCTCTATAGCAGCTTATGATCACTGTTTAGTCATATCATACATTATAGTGAATATTTAATATTCACTTCAGCCTCTGGATTGGTTCTGGATAAACATTTATAAAAGGTAAATCACTGTCTGACCATCTGAGATTAGATTAGCCATTGATGTAAACATTATGATCTAGTATTTTTACCAGTAAAACAGCACACGGTGAGCATATATTAGTAAAATTTGTTGTTTGCTTTTAGCATCTGATAGAGAGTTTGGACCCAGAAACTGTGAGATGGGATGGCAGACTTAACAAGCAGATTGCTTACTCTTTCTTTAGTGTAAACCAGTGGTTCCCAAAGTGGGGGTTATGAAAATGAGGGGGTCGCTTGGTGATTTCCAAATTCATTTTATTAAATTATTAGAACTACCATATGTTATCCATAGCCTACAGAAGATTAAAAAAAGAAGTTAAAGAGCCCCTATTTTGCATTATAAAAGGTCATATTTTGGTTTTGGGGGTCTCCAACAACAGACTGATATGTGTACAAGGTCAAAAACACTTTCATTGTCTTATAATATGCATTTATTTTTACCTAATTATCTCAGCGACTCCCATATGATTTGTTCAGTGATTCATTTGCTCCCAAACCCCTCCTTAGCGCGAAGCTAATCTGTGCTGACTGGACCGATGACCCAATCTGTTGTGATTGGTCGACTGCGTTCAGCGCAGAGTATGTGAGATTGCAATAAAGCAATGCAGTTAAACACCAGCATATTACTCTACTCTTAAAACTACCCCTAAGTAATAACAACGACACATTCAGTATTAATCCACACAGTGGCAAAAGTTGAACTATTTTGAAAATTAACCGCGCTACAGCTGATGGTGGCCATAGCAAAGGCAAACAGTAGAGGATCAGAAACACGTTTAAATTGGTAAAGGAAGAAGTTTTCAATGTGGTTTTGGACGCAATATGTGAATAGCCCCATACAGATTTAACCTGAGAGATACAGTACAAGCACTGATTTATAATAGATAAGTGATTTACAACTCATACAACTTATAACACACAATTAAACACATAACAAAAAGAGGCAACTATTTTAATTACACTTGCATGTTATGATCCGAGAAAGAAGAAACTGGTCCATATGAACTGTAACAGTAACTGACAAAGTCCCATACATAATAGTCTCTGCTGCTCCTTCCTTCAACTGCAAATGGCCGGTGAATCCCGCGTTGTAGCATAGGTTATTGTATCAAAAATCTGAAAAATGACAGGAAAAAACAAAGCACACGGTTGGCTATACTGTGGTGTTGTTGTGAAAATGAACTTTAGCCCTTTATTCCACGCAGCCAAATCTCCAATCTGTCAAGGATCGTCATCTTCGTGTCATGACCAGTCCCGTGATCCCCAGCACTCCGTTAGTATCTGAAGGGAAAGCGCGTTCACATTTTACCGGAACCGGTACAACATATTTGGTGATGTACCATATCGACGTTGATGCGTTCAAGCAAAAGATCCGAACCCAACTTAATTCATTCATTCGACTCTGAGTCGACTATTTCGTTAAAGAATCAATAGTTTTAAACACAGCGCACTTTCAGATTTAAACCTCAGCTGGATGTTTCCATTCACTTAGAGCTGTGTTACACACTACATGGAAGCTCATTTTCAAAAACCCATTATAGGAGCTCTTTAATAGTTGCATTAAAAACAACAACATGCAAATAAAAAGCCATTAGCCTTTCGATTTATTTTTACATTTATTTCCCATTGCATTGCGACCTCTGGGGTGATTACGTTGTATTAAAGACACAGCAATAGCATCAGATTTAGCAGATTGATTTTTATGGCTCCAGGTTAAACATTGACACCTTTACGGCACTCGCATACATAACACATAAAGGCCAAAACTGAATATGGAGGATGGTCTCAGAGTGACATTCTCCAAAATTAAGCGAAGAATAGACTTTAGCCTTTTTTTATAACCACTTCAGAGGATATTGAGGGTTGCAAGTCACTTGCATTGGTACTTGTTTGGGAACCCCTGGTGTAAACGATGCGCTGCTTGCTAAAACACGCTTCTAACTCTACTAACGGTTTTAACCTTTCAGAGCAAGTCCTTAACTAGACTTGGACCCCATTGCGTTTTAACTTTTCTGCATGTTAACTGATTTATGTGTCCGCAATGCAGTTTTTATAAATCTAAGTTTTCTGCTTTTCTTCCTCTTCCCAGTAGCCTCAGCAGCAGAGATTCTGTGTCCACACCTCCAACCATGAGGAATGGCCCCGGAGGCTCCAGCGGGATGCCTGCTCCTGCTCAGCTCAGTGTCGGGACTCCTACCTCAAGCCCAAAAGGCCCCAGTCCATTCATGGTGCGCAGAGGTAAGGCCTTATATCTTGTCCTTATATCGTGCCCTTATATCTCCAGTTAAAGGGATAGTTCACCCAAAAATGAAAAATCTGTCATCATTTACTCCCTCTTCATTTGTTCAAAACCTGTTTGTGTTTCTTTCTTCTGGTGAACACAAAAGGAGATATTTTGAAAAATGCTGGTAACTGGCAGCGTTTTTCAAAATGTCTTCTGTGTTCAACAGAAGATAGAAAGTCATAAAGGTTTAAACCCACGTGAGGGAGAATAAATGGTGAGGTACTTTTCATTTTTGGGTGAGCTACTCCTTTAAATTTATTAGACATTTGTGATGAGGTGACTTGTCCCTGGGTGATAACCAGTGCTCCTATACATCAAACACATTCACTTACCTAAGTAATCCATAAAAGCCTGAGGCACACACCCACCATCAGCACGTTGGTTCTCACACACAAACACATCTATATAATTTCACCATCTCCATCCATAACGCTATTATATTACAAATACATGCACATATACATGTTGTCTGAATGTTGAATGTTTTTGGTTTGTCTTCGTCTACGTGCTGACAGTTGTTATTGGTTTAATACTTACCCGTTGTTTGGCATCCATGTGTATATTTATATGTTGAGTTTTTTTTTTTAAATAGATATTATCAAGTGATATTTGGATAGCAGTCCTAATAGATAAAATAACAGGTCATTAGTAGTTTATTGAATATATATAACAAAAATAACTAAAAATATATATATAACAAATATATATAATATATAACAAAAATAAAATTTTTTTTGAATAAATAAAAACAAAAACATAAATTCATTGTTAGTTGCAAAAAGATCCCATCATTTCAGACATTTTTGATGCAATATTGATGTTTTAACTCCAGAAGAGTTATAAAATCAATATTTAGAGGAATAACTCCAAAAAAAAAACATTTTTTTAAAAGAATAATATTATATATTTTATAAAATCAGGCTGTTAAGGTTATGATTATGCTTATGTTCAAGTTCAATTTATTTATATAGCACATTTCCATGTGGCCACAAGGCCGCACAAAGTGCTTTACAGAGAAGATACAAAAAAGCAGTACGGACATAATAAACAACACAGCAATAGGGACAATGTAAAAGAGAGCATAAAATAATATACAAAAACAGTTTGGGGGCTGCACGGTGGTGCAGTGGGTAGCAATTAGGCAAGAAGGTTGCTAGTTCTATCCTCGACTGGGTGAGTTGGCATTTCTGTGTGGAGTTTGAATGTTCTCCTCGTGTTTGCGTGGGTTTCCTCCGGTTGCTTCGGTTTCCCCCACAAGTCCAAAGACATGCGCTATAAGTGAATTGGGTAAGCTAAATTGTCTGTAGTGTATGTGTGTGAATGAGTGTGTATGGGTGTTTCCCAGTGATGGGTTGCAGCTAGAAGGCATCCGCTGCGTAAAACATGTGCTGGATAAGTTGGTGGTTTATTCTGCTGTGGTGACCCCAGAATAATAAAGGGACTAAGCCGAAAAGAAAATGAATAAATGAATGACAAAACAGTTTGGTTTCAATGCCTAAAACAAGAAAGTAATTGGCCCCTTAAATAATTTCACCTAGTAAAAAAGATGCTACCACAGTCAACCAAACTAAACAGGATTAAAAACAAGACTGTTGGTCCCCCGAGGAAGGGACTTATGCTTTAAACGACCTAGAAAATAGATGAGTCCTTAATTTAGACTTAAAACTTATGTAGTATGTATGAACAAATAATTCTGTAAAAAAAACGTTCAGAATACAGATATGAATAAAACTATGTTGTTTACTGTCTGTACATTCTGCTAAAGTGGAGATTTATGGCTCAGTGCTGGAGAAAACAACAACATATTTTAAGCAAACATCCTTAAAATATATTTTGTAATTAAAATCTAAAGATATTTATTGATCATTTGTTAAAAAATAAAAAAAATAAAAAGAATCACTACATGCATCTCTAAAATGCTACTCCATAAAATCATGCATGGACAATTTGCTTTCAGGTACAAAAAAGCAAGCTCCAGCTCCTCCCAAACCTAGCGTTCCTGCCACTCCTCAGAGTGTAAAAGCGACTCCTAACCAACCCATATCAAACCCATACTCGGCACCCGGCACCCCTCAGCCTCTCTTTGCACCTCGCCGCACCAACCAGACCCCCATCCAGGCCCCGAGTCACCCTCCACCTCAACCTCCATCACAACCTCCATCACACACAGAAGAGGCGGTGCCGTCTCCTCCCAGGACCCCCACCCCACCCGGGACGCCTCCTCACGACTCCTCACAGTCGCGTCCCAGACCCACACCACGCTCCCGGCCCAAACCCAGCGGCCCACCACCACCACAACCTGCTGACGGAGCCAATGGGGTCTGCGTTTCTGCATCCAAGATCATCTCCGGTAAGAAGATGAGGGTTTTTTACCACTAGCCAACATTTCTCCGTTTTATTTATTATTATTAGTGGTGCTTTTCTTCTAGTATTGCTTAAACATAAGGTTAGATGAATAAACATACAGTTGACGTCAGAATTATTATCCCCTCTGTATATTTTTCCAATTTCATTTTAAGGGAAAGAAGATTTTTTTCAACACATTTCTAAACATAATAACTGATTTCTTTTATCTTTGCCATGATGAAAGTACATAATATTTTACTAGATCTTTTTCAAGATACTAGTATTCAGCTTAAAGTGACATTTAAAGGCTTAACTGGGTCAATTAGGCAAGTCATTGTATAACGATGGTTTGTTCTGTAGACAAATGAAATAACATATTGCTTAAGAGGGCTAATAATATTGACCGTAAAATGGTTTCAAAAAGTGAAACTGCTTTTATTCTGGTCGAAATAAAACAAATAAGACTTTTTCCAGAAGAAAAAATATTATAGGAAATACTGTGAAAAGTTCTTTGCTCTGTTAAACATCATTTGGGAAATATTTGAAAAAGAGAAAACAATTCAGAGGAGGGCTAATCATTTTGACTTCAACTGTATGAAGAGCATACATTTAGGCACTTAACTCATGGCAATTTTTTAAAAACCTGGTGCCAATAGCCTAGTGGACAGTGTGTGGATGTATAGCGCAACTGGACTGCAAATGTCTTCAGTTCAAGTACTGATTTGCAAACCTTTCCTGATCCCATCTTCCTCTCTCTTTAACTTTATTTCCTGTCCATATACAGTCCCGTCATAATAAACGCAAAAAATGCCAAAAACAAATCTGAAAAAAAAAAAGAAGTTAAACCTCCAACAATACTGGTAGTTCAGGGGTTTTCAAAGTCCAAATCTGAAATTTCAAATTGTCAAAGTTCCTTAAGATTGGTTGTAACAAAAATGGCTTTTAATAAATATGTGTATACTATATAACACATCAGCAATTTAAAAAAATTAATAAAAAATGCCTTTTGCATTAAAATAATACATTTAATAACACATGCAAAATTAGCAAAAAATGTTAAGTAAACACCACAAAAGGTGAGATATGTTTAGTGTTTGTTAGAGACCCTCCCTAGCGACAAATTTCCAAACAAGTGGTTAGTGACAAATCTAGCAACTTATATTTGGTTTTACTAGAGATTTTCCGAGACTCTGAGACTCTGAGCAATTATACTGTACAAATGAAATACACAGTGCTTTGTTTTTGTGAAAAACGAGCAATATTCAGATACACAAAATTAAAAAAACAACTGTAAAACAATTCAATTCATCTTTATTTCTACAGCGCTTTTACAATGTAGATTATGTCAAAGCAGCTACATAGAAGTTCTAGTAAATTGAAACTGTCAGTCAACACTCTATAGTCTTCAACGTGAATATATATATATATATATATACAATTGATCTTCCTTAAATTTAGAAACTCAATTTCTTATGCCTGAGTACTTTAATACTGAATACTTTGGGAAATGAATGATGTTGTGACAAGCATTTCCTGAAAACGTTGCAGGTCTGTCATTTGAACCACATTAGTTCAAATGTAAAACATCTGTAATGACCTTCCTCTTCTTCATTAATGATGACATTAATATGTAAATTGACGTATGATGTCATCTAGCAACAACTTGAACGACTTTTCAAGTGGAGCTTAGCACCCTTCCATTGAAAATAGTTAGACATGCTCTGGTGTGTAACATTTCCTCTCATCAAAACTTGTTACTAATCAAACAAAACTGTTGTGAGTTGGATTTGAGCGTATCTACCTGTCCAATCACTTTTGAAATTTCTAAGTCAACCTTTCTTTTCTGGAAATTGACATTCTCACCCATTCACGTTTGACTGTGGTGAAGAATATTGCCAAATTACCCTGCCTGATTATGACAAACTTCATATGCTAACAGGATATCATGACAACAGTGTCACACAGGAAAACTTTAAATATATTGCTTTCATTTCATACCATCGTCGAAAAGACATAAAAACTGATCAAATGACTTACAGGTTTATCATAGTATTAAATCCACACTGTTTTTCCTGTGGGCAAAGGGAGAAGAAGTCAATTGATGTGTCCATGCAAGCCTGAAGTGAAGTGAAGTGCTCAGTGGAAGTATCTCTCTTTCAGTTTAACGGGTTCATTGTATAAAACAGCAGCTGTCCAGTGTCAGTACATCCTGGAGCTCATTATTGGGAAGAAGCCCAACACAAACCGCTGCCAAAAACTCCGCTGCCCTGAGGATTTCCCTGCTTTAGATCGATTCACGTGAAGAAAGACACTCGCAGATGGCCAGATCATCCCACATCCAAAGTCAACTGCTTTATTTTCATTATGTTTTTAATATATACATTTGTCTGGGTTATTTTTAATATTGACATTAAAATTTACATTATAAGGTTGATTAAATAGAAGTTAAAATCTATGGACAGCATGTAGGAAATGACTCTAAATAATAAAATAATGGAGGAATTATAAAAAATAAAAGCACTAAAATAATAAAACACATATGAGTGAACGAAGAAATTAAATCAAATATAAGTTTTTTTGTAAAAACAAGATCCATTGACAGCAGTAAATGTTATGTGAAATAAAAAAAGATGAAATAATCAAATATTCGAAAACTATTTGTAAAAAGAAATTGCTTTATGGACCTGACAGTAAATAACTTTGAATAATTCACTTAAAATGATGTGATTAATTACTATAAATAATACAACATTAATTAAATAGGAAATATTGGTTGAAAATATTATTTGGCATCCAAAACATAAACAAAATAATGTTTAAATAAAAATAAATAATAAAATTAATTTGTACAAAATATAATGAGTACAATTAAATATAAAATATGGTAAAAACGTGCATGTAGAAAACCTCCTTATGTAATGAAAAGAAAGTGATTTTAATTAATACATTTAAAATTAAACTACTGATTAAACAAGTCCTGTTTGTCAATATACTTGCAATGCAATTAAAGGCAGTGGTTATAAAGTATAATCTTAAAATTGTCAATTTAGCTTAACCTGCGCTGAAAAACACTGAAATCTGGGGGGGTGGAAGGTTTAATGTCAATTATTCTGTACTATTTATTTCTTGGTATATACTTATTTTATTGGTATTGTACTGTTTTTGTTGAATTTCTTATAAATGTTAAATAAAACAAAATATATTACAACAAAATCAACATCATGAACATTTTCCACAGGCAGCAAGAAACCCAAATATGACTTGTGTTCCACCATGACAGTTAATTATCCTCATTCATTGGTATTCATTATGCCTTCAGCACTTCCGTGACGTTTATTAGTCTTTGGCATCAACTGAATTGAACACAAATCATTCGTTTTGTGTTTAGTGTGGATATTTCCTGAAGTCTCTTCATATCTGCAATACTGGACATTTATTCCTCATGACTCTGGATCATGTGTGGTGTGTTGGAAGATTTATTTAGTCATTGTATTTGTGAAAACGTGTCTGAGTAGTTACTACATTTAAATTCGAACCTACTACTAGTTGAGAGTTCTACTTCGCAGTGTTGGGGGGGGTGGGGGGTGGTCCCTTTAAGGCAAGTCATTTCACTCGGCGGCCTCTCGGGCAGTATGCTCGGGCATTCTGTCTGAATGGGGAAACATCATATTCTTCAAAACTGTTTGCCAAGCTTACTATTAGATTACATATTTGGAATCGCCAATAAAATTAAACACTTTCTTATAGCTTTCATTTCTAAACATCCAAATCAAACAAAATCGGCATATTTTCAGGTTGCCCAAGCTAATGCGCAAATACACTCGAAAAGTACAAGATCACGACACCAACCTCATTTATGGCCGTTCTACACATTATCATCCTCTGAATAATGATCGCCTGATCTCGCTGCTCTTCTGAAGTAATCCACAGCTTGGTCTTGATGGCGAATCTCTTCCAGAAATGACAGCGACTCTTTGTTTACAAGTTTGTGGGCGTTTGTGTAGTTGCTGTCAACAGCTTAACATGGAAGTTCTAGTAAATTAAAACTGCTTCAGTCCAGTTTTCAGAGATGAAGTTCAGTTCAAACTCTATATTAAATCTTTTTTCTTATTCTGAAGAGGATACTGTGAGAGAAAGCTTACTGGTTATTAAGAATGTGTTGTTATTATTATTATATATATTTTTTTTAAGTAAGATCGTCTTAAATTTATAATATATAACTTTTTTCACCCAACCCTGCTAGTTAGTATGGATTTTAGTAGTTTTGGATGTACTGAATCTGTCATGTTGAAATTAAGGCTAAGTATCAATTTAGATGCACTGATTCAATTCTGAGTCACAAACTCACCATTCGAATTGATTATGTATTCGATTCAGTAAATATAGATTTTAAAACAAATGTTTTTGATGTTTCTGAACAACATCATTGCAATATGTAAAGTTTTATAAACTAACTTTGAGAGGAGCACAGGCTGAACTCTCATCTGCAATCATCGATAAACCAATCAGATGAATCAAAGCCTACAATAAATTGCCCATTTCGCCTTACTTCTCTTATCTTTGTTTTTTGAAGAACCCCACCTCCCCCTTTTCCTCCTTTACCAGGGGGAGCTATCGAGACTTTCGAGACCTGGGCTCAATTATCTCTGAGCTCAGGGTTCTCTCCCAGGACAGCATACTAAACCTGCAATTAATATCAAGCAATAGCTAAGTGTGAACTCTCGGAAAATATTGCAATATAAATATTTCCGCAGAGACACACTTTTTATATTACTTTTTAAAAAATCTTTTATTTATGTTATGATCATACTAAATTAAACGGGTAACATTAAACAGGTAGTAATGAAATATAATTCAGACCGAAAAATAAATCTAATTCAGGCTAAAAAAATAAAAAATAAAAGAGTGTCAATGTGCACATTAGGGCTGCATGACATTGGGGAAAAATGGGAATTTCTTTTTACTGCAATAAATATTGCGATATTAATGTAATTTCACCAGATGACAGGAATGGCTCTTTTTGTAAAAAAATAAAAAAAACTTAATTTTAGATTTAGAAATAAACAATGATTTATGATTTTCTGGAGAGTCAAACAGTATTCAGAAAAATGAATTAAATAATCACTGTATAACATAATAATGTAATAATAATAATAATAATAATAATAATACAATAATAATAATAACTTTTCATTGAGTAAATTAATTATATAATGTGCAATTAATCTTTAAGTTTCCAATTTATTGTGCCCAAATGGCTTAAATTTGCATGAAATGCTTACAGTCACAGGCTTTAGAAGTAATAATAAATAATAATAAACTTTCACTTTCACATTTTATGTATAGTGAAATGACTCCACTAATTTGTTATTTGTAATGTCTGGTCAACTATAATCCCTGCGATGTGACTCTTCCGGACTCACACATTGCAATATCAATGCTGAAATGATATATTGTGAAGCCCTTGTGTAGATATTTAAGGGCTGTTTACAACTGGTCACTTTATTTGTTTATTTTCCTGATCAACTAGCTGTCGAATCGTGAAATTGACAGGTGTAAATGCCTTACATGCATTAGAGACGGATATAAATCCAATCGCTCAAACCACTTCAAGAGGTGGTCTGGGATGCATTCCATACGAAACTGGAAAAGTCTTAATACTTCTGGTTGTTGAAACTACAAATATACTTTTTTTCTCTACTCCCAACATGAATTTACATGAAAAATGTTACTCAGTAAGTGGCATTTTCATACATAAGTGTGTTTTAGATTGTGGTTAGCTACAAAAGTGAAGTGAAATGAGCTCACAGATGCGAAGGTTGCTGTTTTTCACATCAAATGCAATTTTTGGACACATTGTGTGTTTATGGTGTGCAGAAAAAAAAAAAAAAAAGACTTGCTTTCACATCATGATTCAACAGGCATCTCTCACTGCTGCTGATGATGATCACCACACGTTTGGTGTTTAATGACGCACTCATCTCAAAAGTCAACATGAAGTCAAAAAAGACCTTTGTTTACTTTCCTATAGTGGATTAATATATGCTATTCTGAAGGAAAGAAATTGTCAAATAATATAATAATAAAATATAGTTATATTATATTTATTTGTATTATTTCATATTATTGTATTATTTATTTTTGAAAACTTATGATCTACATATCTTTGATCACAAATATAGCAATACTGTGAAGTATATTACACTTTAACTAAATAATAATAATAATAGCTTAAAAATATTACTGATCCTTTACTCCAGTCTTTGATAATCAAGAAACATTTACTATTATTATTATTATTATTATTATTATTATTATCACTTTTAAAAAACATTATTATTTTAATATTTCAGCATTAAAAGCAAGGAGATTTTTTTATGAATATATATTTTTATAATCATCCTTTATTCTTTAAAATCTCCTCTCTTATGTCTCCTTCCTTTATATTCTGCTAAAAAATGCATGAACAGCAGAAAATGCTATAAGATATGAGTAATGGTTTCTTTTAAACAAATCTAATTTGCCATTATTAATAAGTAAATGTACAATTCACGTTTTATTAACCTAATAATACTTCACAGAATTGTTTTTGTGAGTGTAAGATATGACCACAAGCATTCCTGTAATCATTCCAGCAGTAAAAAGGCTTGCAGGGTTTCATGTTGACCAGAGAGGTTTGAGACGTGATTGGCTTTGTGGGGTGTGATTGTGTCTCGACTGGTCTCAAGTGTGTGATGGTTTGATCATGTTGTTGACGTTGTTGCACTGTTACAGATGTGTGATCCTCTGCTGTGAGGTGCACAGGTAAGAACTGTGTGAGTGCGTATGTGCGTGAGTGTGTGTTTCTGGTGCCTGTTTAACCCTACTAACTAACAGCAATGTAACCTGCATGACTTAACCAGCCTAACCAGTGTCTCAGGATGAAACACCAGCAGCACAGGCTTCATGTCAAAACACATTAACTCAGCTGCTTCTTCTGCAGAGTCAACTGTGCCATACGTGTTTTAATAACATTGTTTGTTTGTTTTTTTAATAGTGTGTTCAACTTTGGGGTCAGTTGGATGTTTTTAGATGAAAAATAATACTTTTATTTAGAAAAGACACATAAAATTGATCCAGTTTGAAATATATACATGAAGTTATAAGTATATTTATAAAATAATCCTAAACCAGTATCACAGTTTGCATAATTGATTTGAAAGCATTGGTGATAATAATAATAATTTTATTAAAAAGATGTAGCTTTAGAGCACAGGTGTCAAATCCAGTTCCTGGAGGGCCGCAGTTCTACACAATTTAGCTTTAACCCTAATTAAACACACCCGATCAAACTAATTGAGTCCTTCAGGTTGTTTGAAACCTACAGGTAATGCCGCAGTCACACTAGAGTTTGAGCTTGCGAAATTCTGTCATTTGGCACTGCGAAAAGGGGTGGGATTAAACAAGACGATTAGACATTAAAAAAAAAGCGAGTGGTTGGTCCATATTTTCTATTTCTGTACAGAGAGGTCATGTTTTGATCTTTGATTGGTCTCACGCAGTCACATTTTGCGATTTCGCAGGTCAGAGTTCACCAAGCTTAAACTTTGCAATGCAGCGAACTGCTAAACTTGTTGCACGAGCTTGCGCTTCTGGTCTGCTGCATTCGCATGCGTATGAATGGAAGTCTATGGGGAGAAAAGTGCAGTGTGACCGCGGCTTTAGTGTGTTTAATTAGGGTTGGAACTAAACTGCAGAGCTGCGGCCCTCCAGGAACTGGATTTGACACCTGTGCTTTAGAGCAATAGAGCTCTAGAGCAATTTGGAGCAATAGAGACTACTTTGAAAAAAACATCATACTGACTGCAAACTTTTTCATCATGGTGTGTGTATATGGTTTGTTTATATTTATTTATATACATATACATATATACATTTTTTTTATTGGCTACTGAACAGACTGTCTAATGACTTGCCTAATTACCCTAACTCTCTTAGTTATTAGCGAATACTACACTGTAAAATCTTTTTAGTCTAATCAAATTAACTTTACTAGTCATCTCAGCTAATATCAATTAAACTGACTTAAAATATTAAGTTAAACTTTGTGTAACTTATCAAATGTAGTTGAAACCTGATTAACGTAATAAAATAAGTTAAAGCAACAAAAATATTTGTTGTCTTGACTTTTTGTCATTCATTTTTTGTTTAAATTAATAAATTAGTTTTTTTTTACAAATAAATTATTAATACTTTCACTTTTAAAAATGTGTGTGAAAAAATCTTCTTTCCAATAAATATCACTTGGGAAATATTTGAAAAGGATTCAAATGTCTCAGTAGGGCTAATCATTTTTCTATCAAATATGTGTGTATATGGTATGCGTGTATGCTTTTGAGTGTGTATATATAGTCATTTTCTGGGGGGATAAAAACCCTCTAAATGACACAATTACTACACAATGCCACCATTCAAAAAATAGTAGTTAGTATATTATCATAATATAGGTGTACAAATAAATAAATTATGTTTATATACAGTGCTCAGCATATATGAGTACACCACATTTTGAAAATGAATATATTTATCAATTTCTCAGTGAATATAGGCAATATATTTTGGTGCATTTGAGCAAAACAGAGTTATTGAAGAGAAATACTTATTAAAATTATATTTCAGTCACCGAACATCTTTTGGAAAGATAATACATTTAGATCATGCAAAATATTGCAAAAAAAAATTTACAAACTACAAAATGTTATCTAATAAAATAACTCACAATAATGATACAGAAATTAGCAGCCCAAATTTATGTTACGGGAAAATGTTAAATAAAAATGTAAAAAGAGCAAAAAA
>CAIGQW010055694.1:6045058-6059325 GCA_903798125.1 Danio choprae | reverse complement strand
TATGGCATGCTGTGTAGTACAACAGTCTTTGAAGAAAACCTACCCATCCCCAGGTGAGTGCCAATAACCAGATCATCTGAGCTGCGTCCCCTCACACTGCTTCTGTAGGTGGTTCCTGTCACCTTCATGGAGCTGCTGCGTCGATGAGGCTCATGGGCTGGAGGTTCAGGTTCTGCTGCTGGCACTATCAATAAGAAAGGAAAGCAAGCTTGTATATGTAAATAAATTGTTTTCAAATGGAAAAAGAATTACAAGAAATGTTACAGCTTACATGTAACTTTATATCCAAGAAAGCGAGAGATCTTATTCTGGCAGTGTTCTTGCTCCTCATAGGTCAACAGCTGGTAAACAAATTGCCAGATCACCTGTTTTGCTGGCGTATCCAATACAGGGAAGACATCCACAATCAAAGTGTCTACATTTCTAAGAAGAAAAAATTATCAGGTTTCACACAAAGTTCAGGAATTTTCTCAGATAAGCAATGGAAAAATTTCCATACGAGTAAGCCCATTTTTCTGTAAATGTTATAATCACGTCCGTCACCTGTGCTGGAAAAAGGCTTCTAGTGCCTTGCAGATGGTGTATCTCTCCTGGAGTGTGAGAAGGTGTTCAAGCTGCTGGCTGAAGGTGCGGCCCTGTACACGGATACTAGGAGGCAGGATCTCAGCAACCCACTGTAGGGAGCTGAGCACAGGAGCACGGGATCGGGGAGATACCTCCACCTGTTCGGGTTCAGTCATGGTGAAGGCCGGTGGGCCATCTTCAACCACCAGACTTGGCATTGCCCCACTCCCCTGCAGCATGGACACCACCTTCTCATGGGAACAGTTCCTGAGAAAACCAGAGAAAACCCAGCTGGCAATGGTGCATCCACTTCGATGATTATGATGCATGGAGTGCTTTGCGTTTCAACACAACATATCAGATAATATCAGTCCCAACACAACATATCAGTCCCAACACAACATATCAGATAAACAGATCCTCTGATAATACTTATAGATCAGTATTACATGCTGTCAATAAAGTGAGTAATATACTTGTATGCACAGTATATATTATCAAACTGGTATGGAAAGTTTGTTTCTGGGCTGTACTTTTATATATAAATAATAATATAATTTAAATACAATCACTGTATTCCAGTCCAACCCAACCACAAGCCTCACCTCATGTCCAATCCATTGAGAAACAGGATGCGATCTCCAGGTTTGAGACCCGCCTTCTCAGCAGGGCTGCCTGCAGGAGGAATGGCAAGAGACCAAGCAGAAAGTAACTACTGACAGCATATCATATGGGCTCCAACTGAGATTAAGCTGTGCTCATGCGCTGCCCTTTGAAATGACGTGAGATCTCTAAGTCAAGTTGCTGCAGCTTGGGTATTTGTCACATCCTGCCCAAGAATGGATGTCTCTTTTTGGCTTTTTGTGGGAAAAGTGTGAATCTAAAAGGATTTGCGCTAGATAAAAATAGAGCTCCACCACCTGTGCCCCTCTGACTCAGCCTGTGGAGAGTCTTATGTTGTCTTCTTGTTTCTCTCTCTCGTCTCCTGCTGTTCTTGCACTCTGCCAGTTTTTGCCGCCTAACTTTATAATGGCCGCCATGAGTCATTTATGACAGAACTTTGCATGATTTCAGCATGCACGTCATCTGCTACAATAATATGCCTGATAATTGACTCGTGTACAGTACATTAACATTTACTCATTTAGCAGACACTTTTATCTAAAGCGACTTACAAGTGAGGATAAAAGAAGCTCTTCAAATCATCAGAGAGTAGCAGTATATAAATTCTATGACAAGTCTAAGTTTTGGGGTTTTTTGGTGGTGGTGTTGGTGGTTTGACAACCCCACACACCTGTATGGAGCACACTCAGAATTGCACAATGTTTTCTAAGACGTATGTGTGAGCTTATAAGAAAGTGTCTGGTGCATATGGAGAGGAAAGACTATTCTTCACTTGTTTCATGTTTAAAATATATGCATTTCTAGTCTTTATAAAAACATCCTTGCTTGTCAACTAAGCTCTTTTTTTGCTCTTTTGTTATACAAATGAGAATACTATTAGTAAATAATATGCCATGACAACAATAATGCTGTCATACAACACGTGAAAAGGGAAAGTAAAACATTAAGTAAATCAATATGTGAAATGCAAATTGTTGAAAAGCAGAAAACTGCAAATCCATTCATTCATCCATCCACCCATCCATCCATCCATCCATCCATCCATCCATTTCATACCTGGTATCACAGAGTCAATCCAGACTGGAGCATGACCACGTAGGGTAAACCCAAAACTCTGGTTGCCTTTGTATACGCGTACTGTCCTAATGAAACATGAGGGTGGATATAAATAGAAAATATCTTAAACAAGTGGATACAAACTCTACATTTGAACTTAAATGCAACAGATATTACATTATCAACTCTGAGTGTTCTCTAAAGTGGTGCTAAATATAGATAGTGAGATGAGCTCTTTAAATTTCTTCCATAACAGTCATGGACTACTGCTGGGATCCAGGTTCTGTTTATATAGAACTTTTTTCATTTGCTTTGTCTCAGTGTCTCAAACAATATCTGTATATACAGTATGCTGTCATTATGAAAATTGTTAGCAATCCAGTGAAACCACATATTCAGTTTTAGCAACATTATTAAATAGAAACTGCACTTGCTTTCACAAAGCAGTGTGTATACTAGTGAGAGGATTTCACACCCTCCTGGCTTTTTCCTACTGGTAAATCAAACACAAGAATAATTTAATTAATTAATATTACTTTTGTCAGTACACTCGCATAGTAATGTTGAAATCATAATGAATACTAACGAGGGATGAATCCTAATGATGTAGGATATTTACACATATCAGTGCACATTTGAAAGAACTTAAGTTAAATTTAAATAATTTTTGCAGTGACAAAATCTACATAATTTACAGGCTATAATATTAATGAAACTGGAAATCCAAAAAGAAGGGATGAAGTTTACTGTTTATTTTTCATTAATGAAATAACTTTCAGTCTGTATTATATATATCTATTTGTCTGCCTACCTTTTCATCACGCATCATCACATTCTTAATGTATTTGTTTATCTCAGCAATTAATCAATAAATCTGTCTATCCCTCTATCATCATTTATCCATACATTCTTCCATCAGTACATTCATATGAAGCTTATAACATAACACCTTATCTATTTTATTCTTCTATATTTCTACAAAATAAATAAAACATAAATATAGCATTATAAAACCATAAACATATATTAAAAATAAATATCAATCTATCCAACAGCCAGCATTATATTTATCGATTTATATGTATTTATCAATTAATAATCAATCCATTTATCCATCCATCACCCAGTATTAAAATTATATGAACCTAAAAATTAAACCGCATAATAGTTCTTTTATTTTGTACTTTTTTTTATTCAAATAAAACATATAAAAATAAAAGCAAATAAAATAGCATGGGTAAAATGACATACATACACTGGGCTTTTTAATGTAAATGAACTTAATAATGTAACACACAATAAGATAGTTTAAAATAAACGTATAATAGTTCTACTTTTCTAATAAAACAACATTTAAAAAATAATTATAAAAGCAAAAAATAAAATAAAAACAATAAAACTGTCGATACATCATCCAGTATTTTATTTATAAGACTTAAATGTGTATTGAATCAGTTTTTCTATCCAGCTATCATTCACCTTTCCATCCATCCACCCATCCATCTAACCCAAAAATTTATGATTTATATTTACTTCATTAATTAATCAACAAATGACCTATTATTCAATCAATAAAAACGAATGAAATCAAAAGAAACATACTGAAACAAAATAATGAAAATAAAAACCACTAAAGAGCATAAATCAAGCAAAATGTTGATTTATTGGACTGACCTACGAGTGGAGAAGGAGCTAGAATGGCCCGCGATGAGCGAGGTGGTTTTGCGGAGGCCACGGGCAGGAGGCATGACCACTTCCTCGTTGGCGGTCCGGGGCACAGAGCTGGCTCTAGTGGAGACAGACAGCAGCCGTTCAGGGTGGTCTTCGCTCCGACTGCGTCGTAGCCGATTGTTCCTGTGCTCGCTGAAGCTTCGACCCCTCAATCGACTGATCAGACTCTGAGAGACCATTTCATCAAAGCGCTGCCTGTGCTTCTTAGGGATGAAGATCCTGACAAACATGGCAAACAGCAGACGGAGTCACAGAGGAGAAACTGAACATACTCTCAAGCCTGCTGAGACACACTGGATGGAGACACGCAAGCAAAGTTGCAGGAGGAGGGATGGCTATGAGAAAGTCTGCTATAATTACACCCGATTACAGAGATGCTCATATGACCTGCTATGAAAAGAAAAGAGGATTCATGTGATGCATGAAGCATTTTTTTTCCTGTCCTGTGCAAAGGGACAGGTAAAAATATCCTGTTTGATCAACTTCAAAAGCTAAGCAGGTAAGCTGGTGACTACTGAAAGGTGTCTGATGGTTATTTTGAAGCTGTGGGACGATGAATGATTAAAGTGAGAGTGCTTTTCACCCTCCTTGCTGATTTTTAATTCTCACCATCCTATCTAAAGTTCTAAACATAATTTTTCAGTGTATGGAAACACTCACACATTCACACACACTCATTATTTACAGTCATATTTATTTAATCAGATGCTTTGTCTTAGCTTTTATTCATTCATTCATTCATTCATTTTCTTTTCGGGTTAGTCCCTTTATTATTCAGGGGTCGCCACAGCGGAATGAACCGCCAACTTATCCAGCATATGTTTTAGGCAGCGGATGCCCTTCCAGCTGCAATCCATTACTGGGAAACTCCCATTCACACACATACACTACGGACAATTTAGCTTACCCAATTCACCTATAGCACGTCTTTTGACTTGTGGGGGAAACTGGAGCACCAGGAGGAAACCCACGACAACACAGGGAGAACATGCAAACTCCACACAGAAATGCCAACTGACCCAGCCGAGGCTCGAGCCAGCCACCTTCTTGCTGTGAGGCGACAGCGCTACCCACTGCACCACCGTGCCGCCCTGTCTTAGCTTTTATTGTTTTTTTTGTCATATGTACTGCATGACCTGGACAATTTTCAGCAGTTTTTGCAAGATGGCCCCAATACTTAAGGAATAATTCACATAACTGACATTTTATTATTAGGAAATGATGCACACTCAAGGTGACGACTTGCCATATACGCTACATTTGCATAGTAGGGTCAGGATTTGGCACAAACCACATAAATGCATATGCTATCTGTATCTGCTGTTCAAGCCAGTGGTGGGGTAATGTTGTGGTAATAATTTATTGGCTTGCTTTGTCCCCCTGAGTACCACTATCGTTTAAATGCCTACCAGAGTACTGTTATTGATCATGTCCATCTCCTTACAACCAAAGTGAACTCATATTGTGCTATAATCAACTTCTAGCATGTTACAAAGCTCATCTTATTTTCAATTGGTTTCACGAACATTACAGGGAGTTCATAAAACTCAAATGATCTCCACAGTTACCAGATCTTAATCCAGTAGAGCATATATGGGATGTGGTGAAATGGGAGATTTTTTAAAATCATAGATGTGCAGTCGTGTCTGCAGCAACTGCATGATTCTATGTAAACATGAACCAAAATCTCAGAGTAATGTCTGCAGCATCTTGATGAATCTGTGCTGCAAAGAATTAAGGCACTTCTGAAAGAAAAAGGTATTATGAGGTGTACCTAATAAAGTGTCTGGTCAGTGTTTAGCCTCATACATGCATGCATTCCCACTACATTATGTAATATAAAGCATTTTAGCAATTTTATACAACTGGTTTTCTTAATTTTAGCTTAAAAATAAGATCGGAAATCAAACAGTCTAATGGGTCTTAAGGTCTAATGTACCCAAGTATTGCCGTGTCATAGAATCTAATCTCATGTATGTCAGCATTCCTGTAGGTTTCCCCAAAAACTGATAATGGAACTAAAATCCAAATTTCTGCAAAAGTTAACTTTTATTTAGTTCAGGATGCCCTCAATTAGAAAGAGGTCACAGGAAATCTAAAATTAACCCCAAGTCAGAGAGGGGAGGGAACACAGATCAAGGACGCACTTTTTAAAATGAATGAAGGTGGGTGTCTTGATTATAAAAGATATCTATTAACACAAGGAAGTGATCTCTAAACCTATTGCAACTGTTTTATCTACTTTAATTCTAACAAATAAACAAAGCATGCTATGGACTTTACGAACTAATTATCATCTGCTTAACAAGTCTTAAATGACAAAAAAAAATCATTAAAGAAAGCAAGTTCAAAAACAAGGCCAAATGGGGACTTTAGATGTTAAAAAAAAATACAACAGATAAGAATTTTAGAGTAAATCTCAAAGCTGTTTGTCCTTTATCTATAAAGCCCCAAATTATGTTAGAAAGAATTACAATATCCCTATAAATGCAATCAGACCTCAACGTCCAAAACAAGCTTTTCTGATAATGATCCTATAGAAACTTCTTCTTACCGAAAACGCCTGGAGAAACCCCTGTCACGACCCATCTCTCCTTTAAATTACGTTTCGAGGGCAACAATATGTTGTTGATCTCAGTGCTGAGGTCTTCATAAAGCTGGAAGGGTTAATCACCGAAAACAACAGGACAATCGGAAAAGCCATTATCTCCAGTATCCAGATGAGGAGATGCTTATTAGCGCCAACCTGAGGAGCGATGACGTTGCACAGGTGAAGAAGCAAACTTAAGGTCACGTCATCATCGAGTCAGCTCTGTCAAGTTTGCCCACATCTCCATGCTGGCTTGCCTTGGGGAGTTTAATGTTAGAAAGGAGCCTACATCCAGAACCGCAGACCAGGTGCTTTTAACTGCAGATGAAAGACAAAGTTGCAGCTTCTTCAGAGGTGAGGAGAGAGAACAGAATAAAGGAGTGGAACACGAACGGAGAGAGAGGGAGAAAATAGAAACTGTCCCACTGGAAATCTAAGGCAGGTCAGCATGAGGGAGAGTTACTCAATCTGATCCACATAATTGTGGATGAGTTAGAAAATCCTTGATGTATCACGGTTCAAGGAAAAAAGGCTGAAAACTTTTGAGCTTCAAAACGACCCCGAGCAGTCAAAACCCGAAGACACAAAGAAACAGTTTCCTCAAAATTCAAGGTAAAGTCCCAAGATCTTGTTAGCCGCTGCTTTGTACCTCGCAACTTTACATCCAGAAAGTTATGTGAATTTTGTGCAAACTTCTGGTGCGTCACAGACCTAAGAGAGGTTTATTATAAGAAGTAGGCTGCTTCAAAAATAGGGAGGTTCCATGGGGAGCACTGGGCAAATTTTTTGCTGGGACGGAGTGCAGAAGACAAGCTGGTCATCGCTCAAATGATCCGAAGGACAGTGAGAATGCAGTCATGGTCACCAATTGCAAAAGCTATTACTGCAAATGAACATGAAGAGCTTTTTCTGTTTTGTTTAATTGCACTCAATCTACATGTGCCTATGTTCCATTTAAAGTGCATTTACTCATTCCTAATTTAGTTCTGGAGGTTTTCTACAATAGGCTTCCAAAGTAAAAACAAAAACTTTTATTTTTCTTATTATACACATTACAGCATCAGCTCTTTTCACACTGTGTTTGAAAAGCTCTGTTCTCTCTAAACCCCGCCTTTCTCCGAGCATACTTTGCACTGATTGGTCAGACAGCCCAGTCTGTTGAGATTAGTTAGAAATCAAGTGCTATTATCATATCAAAATTTCAGCCTCTACGGCCTCCTTAGCACTCATTAACAGTAATATAAACAGAGTAATATGAACTGGAGCAATGTTATTGGTTTTACTGTTTCAATTCAAGCCTTGGAGTCTCATCTAAAGTGGAATTGCTTTTGCTGTGCAAAAAAAATCTCAACATTTCGACAACATAAGCATAAACTTTTCCAGATCTCAGCTACAACTGGTATTTAAAGGTTGAAGTACATTGTTTTGTTGACAACATACTGCAAATTTGTTTGGCAGGAAATAACACTGGAAACTCATTTCAGACATTTTTAGAATTCCTTCTTTTGGGAGAGAGTTACTCCACTTTGATTTTGAAAACGTTGCTGACCTTTTAGAAATAGCTGCACACTACATCAAAGCTAATATCCAAAAAAAGCACAATGGGCACTTTAAAGTAAAATGTGATGTGTACTCGAAACAAACTCCATCGACAACATTCTTGCAGTTCTAAAGGATTCTAAAGACATGCAACAAATATCCCATAAAAGAGCAGCTTGCTTTTAAACAATGGATAATGACTGCAAAATCAAACCTTTGCAAATACAAAGCACATTTCTTACTTGCTAAAGAAGGCATTCATTGTTCCCGATAATACAATCAAGGGTTAAACCAGAACAAGCTGATGAAAAGTGTGAATCTAGGTATCTGGAGCATGCTGTTCTTCTTCATAATTCACTCCCAGTGAAGGTCAAAAATAAGTCCCATTTGGAATAGTTTCCAGTCTAACTTAAAAAAAAAAAAAAAGGTTTATCTGATAAATGACTGAAGAAACAATATTATATCCATTAAACACCACAGGCATAATTCTTCAGTTGTAGCCAGTGTACAGCTGCTGTTAAAACTGCTCCATTAGCGTAAATGAAAACCTTGCCGCTATGAGACGTGTCAAATTCTCCTGACAAAGACCCTCATCAGCGAGTTATTACAGTGCCAGAGAGAACGGACACTTGCAAACCTATGAGAGGGACTTCTTAAAAAGAATATCTTTCACAAATTCTAATAATATTACATCTAATAATACTAAATTCTTAATAAACATGCAGAAATAAGAAGCATAAAAATAAGAATACTAAATTTCACATATAATTTTCAAAGTATCAATATCTAATATAATTTCACAATGTGTAATATAATTGTTAATTATGCAAAAATAAACATGAATAAATGTTTAAATAGTAAATACAAAAAAAAAAAATGTCCTGAGAGGATGTTAGTTGCCCTGATTTTATTTGCCATTTACATTTTTAAATAAAGATGGGAGGGAATAGTGAACTTATTGTATTAAAGATGGCTGGCCATAATGACACAGCAAATTTGTATTGCAGTTTCTTTTCTTTTTGTTCTCTTTTTACTTTTTTAAAAGCAGTTTTGAACATTTTTTAAACAGGTTGAACAGCATGCTTCAGATCAGGCCAGATGACTCACAAACCACCAGATACATCAAGGATACAATCTTAAAGCACAAGTCTGAAGCGGAGGCATCACATTAAAAATGTGGTTTAAATAGAGCATGCAATGAAATGCAAAGTAATATCAGAATAGTGTTAGAAAGCATTTTTTGATCACAACATTTGTTTTTTGACAGACAAACTCCCCTTATGAGACATTATAAAGTATTTTGATTTATACATTTTTTCCCTATAACAAGCAATAAATAAATACATTCTAAAGCATTCTAAAGACATGCAAGAAATTCCCTTAAAAAGCAGTTTGCCTCTGAACAATGGAAAATGACAGCAAATACAAAGCTTTGTGCAAATACCAAAAAAACATTTCTTACTTGCTAAAGAAGGCATTCACGGTTCCCGACAATATAAATAAATTAAGAAATATTTCAGCCTTGACACCAATTTGCACTCCAAAAGGATCATTAAAATGTATAAAGCAAAGCAGCCATTATAACTGGTCAATCAAATTAAACAAAACAACAAAATATAAACAATTCAAATAAAAATGTAGCAATTTTATTTACTTATGCTAAGAATTGTTTTTGTTTTATCTAGAAAATACAATTTAAAGAGTCATGAAACCTGTGCAGATTTCAAAAATTAACCATTTTTCTCCTACAGTTAAAATGAACTGATATAAGCATTGTCTTTTATGGGCAACACAAAAACATCTGTTAAAAATGTTTAGTGTTTCATGACCCTAAATAATAAATATAAAAATGTAATTTCAGACTTGTAACAAATCCAAACACAAAGAGGAAACCTAAAATGCTACAAGAAATCTGTAAATTGGCACTAAAAGTGGATTGATGAAAGCTTGCTGGTACCTAATGCTGTCAATCAGTTGCTGATGCTCTTCAGTGAGCAGTATTTCTGGAAGTGTAGACGCCAGTCCTTCAACATCCCTCTCATTTGCATACTGCTTCAGCAAATCAAACAGCCTCTCTTTCACCTCAGGCTCCTCCCCCAAAATCTCCTCAACCTAAAAATATTTAGAAAAAAGAAAACATTTTGGCTTTGCCAGCATACTTTTTGGAAAATACCATTAAAAGTGCTATTGGTTGATGTTTAACAGGTCTAAAGTAGCTTCTCTGGGTGTGGGTTAATGTTCAGCTGCTTGCACGTAATGATCATATCACTTCATAAGGCCTCAATGTGTTGTGCAGAGCAACAGGTATTCATTTGTTTTGCTTGTATTTTTATTTATTTTCTTACTCTCACAGACTTGCATTACAGTTGAAGTCAGAATTATTAGCCCTTCTGAATTTTTAGCCTTCCCTGTATATTTTATTATTTTATTTTATAATATATATTACTACAGTGGTTTGTTCTGTAGACAATCGAAAAAACAAAACAATATTGCTTAAGGGGGCTAATAATATTGACCTTAAAATGTTGACTTTATAAAAATCAAAAACTGCTTTTATTCTAGCTGAAATGAAACAAATAAGACTTTTTTTTCCAGAAGAAAAAGTATTATCGGAAATACTGTAAAAAAAAAATGCCTTGCTCTTGTAAAAACATACTTTGGAAAATATTTGAAAAAGAATTAAAAGAAATTCACAGGAGGGCTAATCATTTTGACTTCAACTGTATATGGGTCACTAAGGACCAGAATTAAGTAAATAAGTAAGTTATCAAACAGGAAATTGTTATTTTTGGGTGAATTGTCCCTTGCAAACTGACCTTCTTGTTGAACTCCAGAGCTTTGTGTTTGCGGTCCTGCCTCACCACCTCTCCGCTGTGATAGGTCTCCTTCATGCTGCTGCTGGTGCGTTTCTGCCAGCGGTTAATGCGCAGAACACCCAGACGCAGAGTCCGTCCCTGAGAGGCCTTGATCATGGCCGCCGCCGTCTCGTGCTGCTTCACTGGTATCCCATTCACCTCCAACACATAGTCTCCTGCTCGCAATCCACTGCGGCCCGCTGGACAGTTGAGGATGCAGTCCTCCACCAGCAGGGGACTGTCGCCCACTATGGTGAAGCCAAAACGCCCATCAGGCCCCGGGGCAATGTCCATCTGTGGTGGGAAAGCAGATACAGGTGAGAATAAAAACAGTAAGAGAGATTATCATTTTATAATGCATTTAATTTACACTACCAAAAGTTTGGAATAATGAATGTAAACATTAAAAAGGCAGCAATCATGTGACCAAAATAGTTTAAAGAACTGTAATATATATTGTAAACAGTCATTTATTCCTGTCATTTGATAAAACTGATTTTCCAGCTTATAATGAATCTTCAGTGTCATGTAAACAGAAACCCACTCACTCTGTTTTGTTCGTTTACCTACTTATTCTGAAATGCATTTATAAGGATAAGTGATCATACTAAATTTGAGTAACTTTTTGATGACTTCTGTGGATTTAATTATAGTATCAAAGTTCTGCCCTAGCAGCCCTGTTAGTGCTTTTAATGTTTAATGCTTCATTGTTGTTGTTATTTGTTCTGTTTTTTTTTGTTAGTTTGTTTGTGCCTGGGCTTATGGCTTTGTCTTTGTGTATCTTTTGCCAAAATGCATTGCCTGAGTCTTGTTAGATCATTTACATTTAATCTGTATTTTTCAGTCAAGTTTTTGTATTGGTTTCTCTTTTTATGCATTTTCTTTTATTTATTTTTTTTGTATAGTCTTTAGATTGGTTATGGTTTTCTTATTTTATTTTATTTTATTTTATTTTATTGCTTTTTGTTTTTTCTCTGGTTCCTTGAGCAGCTATCTATATCTTCAGTATTGCTGGAGTTTGTCTACCCCTGACATGCCTTTTCTAATCAATATTCAAAGCATTTATTGTCATATGCACAATAAGGAAGCAGGTTCCCTGTACAATAAAATTCTTACTTTGATGTCCACACTGAATACCAAGGAAAGTTTAATGTATAAAAAAGAAAATTATTTAACAAAATGATCTTATCATGAGACCTGCCTTATTCTATGGAATGTGCTCCTGCCCCAATCTTTTGGTTTGTTAATAGATGTTATTCCCCCTGCTCTGTCTGCATCCAGGGCCTGGTTGCATGTAAGTCCTTAAGACTTAGGGGTATCCCTGAGGAGGAAAAAATCCCTTAATCCTCAAACTTCTTAACTGTCAAAGCGTTAAAGCGTTTCACTTTAGATTCTCACAACATCACAATCAGTGCTGCGGTAACTATAGTTATTGCATCTAACAGTAAACAGATAGTAACAAACCTCAAAGCCAACCTTTACTAAAACCATAGCCGTATTAATACGTTTTGCTACAAACATCAACACAGAAAACCAAAAACATAAACCAAACTAAACATTGAACGAAAGACTATTCTTTTAGATGAATATGCAAAAAGAAAAAAAAAAGAGTTGCTGCAATCCATCAGTCATTCATTTGCACAAAAAGTATTGAGTTTGTTTAGGAACAACTTAATTGCTTTAATAATTAAGCTGTTTTGGTCCCTTAAATTTTATTAAGGTACAATGGTTGCTAAGGAATTTGTAGCAATGCTTAAGGGACCACTTAGATAATTAAGAGGGATTAAGGCTTAAATCCCTTAAGTTGACTATTAAGTTTTTTCATGCAACTCAAGTTTTACAAAGGGTTCCCTTATCCCAGTGGTGCTCAATTACAGTCCTCGGGGCCCCCCGCCCTGCACATTTTGTATGTCTTTTTTTATTTAATACAACTGATTCAGATCATCAGCTTGTTAACAGAGAGATCTAAGAACTGATTCTGATAGAGGAGAGGAGAGCATGAGAGTGATTCCTGAAAGACCCAGTGACAGATGAGTCTCTGAATTGATCCCGTGAGCCAGCCTGTACACCCGCCGGTGACCTACTCACACCTGCAGCTTCTCCACAATTGACGTCCAGCGTTCTCCAACCTCCGGCGCCTAGACTGCAGCTCTGCACAAAAAGTTTGGCCAGAGGAGAAATGGTCGTGCCCAACTGAGCCTGGTTTCTCTCAAGGTTTTTCCTTCACTTTCGTCAATTGGTGAAGTTTGTTCCTCACCACTGTCATCACTGACTTGCTCGGATTGGGACTTGTGGAGCTGTGCATCGATGGATTTGCTCTTTAATGTTTGGACTTTCAGCAGCGAAAATTAAACCACACTGAACTGAACTAAACTGAACTTCAACTTCAACTGAAAACTTGACTGGCACAGTATCAATTTACTAGAATTTCAATGTTAAGCTGCTTTGGCACAATCTACATTGTAAAAGTGCTATAGAAATAAAATTGAATTGAAATCTTTGTGTGTTAAGTAAGAGAGACATGCAATATGTGCACAAAAGGTCCCGAGGACCAGAATTGAAAACCACTGCTTTAACCTTAGAACTAAGGGACTTCTTAGCTTAAAGACATTCATGCAACTGGGCCCAGGTCCTTTCCTGCTTTCAAAAAGTTTCACACCGACACTGAGTATTTTGGATCTTTACTGATTCTGTAGTCTTTTAGTATGTAAGTAAATGACTCTTGTTTAAATAAAAAAATTGTCTTCTGTAAATCATGGTAAAAAATATATAATAATCTTTCTATTCCAAGTTTTTTCCCCAAACGATTGCATGTCAAATTCATTAAATGGCATGTCAGTGAAGAATAACTTACCTGTTCTATTCTAGACACAACTCCAATGCTGGGCGGCACAGTCTTGAGGGTCTGAGCCAGAGCAACGAGAGCTTTAGTGCTGAGAGACGAGACGTTCTGGCCATCCAGCTCCAGCACCTGATCTCCCGGCTGCAGTCCGGCCATGTAAGCGCTGCTATCCTCCACCACAGACAAAATATAACTTGGTCCATCACCACCCAGTTTAAAGCCAAACTCCTCTGGCCAGCCCTGGTTATTTGCCGGAAGTGCCAGTTCTGGAGAAAGTCAATGAATGAGAAATAAGGAAAAAGATTATATTATATTACATATTTATATGTCGCAATATAGGTGAAATAATGGTCAATCATCATTGAGAATGTAAGATATAAATATGAAACATGCATTATAACCTCTATTTATTTCAATAAGTGATCATGTATTCAATAAATATATGATTAAAAATGACTTGTTGACA
>CAIGQW010055694.1:6015861-6035058 GCA_903798125.1 Danio choprae | reverse complement strand
ACGACGCTCTTCCGATCTGGTGGCTAGAGATATATAAATTCATGTTTCTTTTATTATGAAGATGCAATGGCAAACCAAATTCTGACTAAAATGTAAAAAGACCTTAAATTTCCAAAAATGCCAAATTCAGCCTCCCAAAATTCAAGTTATTAAAATAAATTGTTTTTTGAAAAGGTTCAAGATCAATTTAAGATTTGTGAATCAGAAATGTTTGTAATTCATACAAGTCTACAGGTTTACTTTCTGACCTGTTGCACTTCTTCTACCACCTCGATCTGGATGATCTCCTGACCAGCTTCCACCACTCTCACAACAGGAATCTGCTCCTTCTCAGGCTCAGGAGACGATGGCTGAACTTCTGCAACAATATCCAATAGTGAACATAGAAAGAAATTTAAAACATATTTCCTTGTTGATCAACAACAAAGGTAATCTTGGCATAACATGAAAATTCTTGTTCATCTGCCTACAATTTCTTTGCGCTCGCTAAGGGCCAGGACACACCAAGTTGACGGTCGGCTGTTGGGCTTTGTTGATCAGCGTCGGTCTGGCTAGTTGGTTTGTTGTGTTCCACATGTCGACTCTCGTCGGGTTAAAGTCAGCTCATTGACCCGATTTAGCATGTCAAATCAGCGTCGGCTGAAGAGAGTATTGATCTGACTTGTTATTCAGGAATGAATCAGAGCACAAGTGTGACGTAGTGAAGTGACGTAGCAAGTAAACAATTCAAGCCAGGAAGGAACACATAGAGGCCGGCTGTAATTTTGCTGCTTTTCTCAAATATTTGCAAATAATATGAATAAATCGATTATCAGACATATTTGCAGAACCGAATCCTTCTGTGGTCAGTGACAATTTCTGTGATAATGATACTAAACGTTGCTATGTTTATGCTTTGTACGCGCATGTCGGAATTTTTGCTCTCTGGTTGTGAAAAAATAAAAAAACAGATACTGCACCCTGCGTGTGGGAACGTGGCTCTCGATTCAGCTGGCTGCCTTCCGTTTGATGTATTCACGCACAGCTTTTTAGTCCAGACAAGACCAAATGTGAGCCAACGCGAGGGAACAAAATAGGCGCTAGTTGTTTAGCATTGGCTTAGTGTGTACAGGCTTTAACAATGTTTGATTAAAAACTAGCCTAGAGCGCCTAGATCATTAAAATAGAGCCCCTAATATTCATAGTGATTTTAAGCTTATTAAAGATTTTAAAAAATGTAATAACATCTTACTAAGGGAGTGTGATATTTATAGTTTATTTATATATCATATTTGCTGTTCCCGATGTGCAAGCTGACATTGTTAAGTATGCCACCAAGCAAAAACCAACGAGAACACATCTTAAGGGTCTTCAATTTATTTCATAATGAAGCCTATTAGAATGAATACAGTGAATTTCTATATATTGCCAAAAATGTACCTGTGCAACATAAGAATTGATTTGTGGTCCAGGGTCACATATTAGCTTTTTATACTTGTAAAATGTTGTATAAATCAGAACAAAAACTAGCTCAACAAATATACTCAGCTGTTTTTTGTCAATGTCGCACAAACCTAAAATATCCTTATCACTAGTAAGGGGATCACGAAAACCATGTTGGGATGTGAATTACCTTTCCGAATCCCATCCTTGCTGACAAGTATCTCTTTACACTGACTGTAGCGAATCTTCTCAGTACAAGGCGTAAGAGACTTCAGATGTCTGGTTAGAGCTCCAGACTCTCTGAACGCAAGGCCACACTGATTGCAGCGGTACGGACGCTCGTCTGCCATCGAGAAAATTGATAAAAACACCAAATAGATGAAAAAAGGTCAGTGTGCATACATCCTAAATAATCAAATTAAACAAATAACAAACTAAGAAAAATCAGCACACTGCCAATATTGCTGTCAAAAGACCTAATAAAAATAAAAAAAACTGATGAAGACTGTAGGTTGAAGTTCAATAGTGTCAGTGTGCCAATTTTTGCATGATTATTAAAAACACCAAATGGCCATACCTACCCAGTAGATAGTCCAGTATAATGACACTGTCTCACAGAGCTTAGACTTACCCGTGTGCCGACGTTTGTGTCTGATCAATGAGCCCTTGGTCCTGAATGCAGTCTCGCACATTTCACACACAAAGTTCTTCTGATCGCTGTGCGTAAACATGTGGGTTCTCAGAATATTTGTCTATAAATAGATCAGTTTTACAAAGTGAGTTTTGCGTGCTTATTCCCTTTACTTATTTCCAAAAGATATAATATTGTACCGTTTTAAATGTCTTTTCACATATATCACAGACATATCGCCCTTCTGTGTTTAACTTCCAAACCACTTTTGAAGGACTGGAACTTTCATCCTCGCTTGTAGAGCGGCTTCTCTTTTTTTCTCCAGTTGCCGTCTTTGCATCTTGCTTCTCTAAAGGAATAAAGAGACTTAATGAAGTACCCAAAACAAAGACAAATGGATTGGTAAATTATGTTAAAAATAAAATCAGCTGATCTCCTTGAAGAGTTCATACTGTATATAACTATGGTGAGCGGATCATTTTTTGGCCTTCTTTACATCTGGTATTTTGCTGATCCGATACAGTCTACGTAGCACTACATACAGGCTATAACAGCAGCTAAATGTTTGAAGCTTTTCCACTTAGAGAGGTAGTTGAAAATGCATTTAACCAAATAGATTTTTATAGCTTAAATTCTCGGAATGTGCTCAAACAGCCACAAAACTTCTTAAAACATTATGACTAGTAAAGTACGCTGGCCAGATGAGATGCAAACTAAAAATCATAATTTGTTCATTCATTCATTTTCCTTCGGCTTAGTCCCTTTATTCATCAGGCGTCGCCACAGTGGAATGAACCGCCAACTTATCCAGCATATGTTTCACACAGCGGATGCCCTTCCAGCTGCAACCCAGTACTGGGAATCACCCATACACTCTCATTCACACACATACACTACGACCAATTTAATTTCTTCAATTTACCTATACCGCATGTCTTTGGACTGTGGGGGAAACCGGAGCACCCGAAGGAAACCCACGTGAACACAGGGAGAACATGCAAGCTCCACACAGAAATGCCCCAGCCAGGACTCGAACCTGTGACCTTCTTGCTGTGAGGCGACAGTGCTAACCACTGAGCCACTGTCACCCCCTCATAATTTGTTGTGAAGGTAATTTTTTTTTTTTTTAGAAAAGCACAATGTTCTCTTACTAGAGAAAAAGTAAAAGCTGCTGCTCTCTGTTTTATGATGTCTTGTTTTGCATTCTATAAAATGCATGAGCTTATTTATACTGTAAGCCTGGGTGATTAATCGACAGCCTTTGTAATGTAAAGCCAGTTCTAGTAAACCTCCAGCACGTGCTTTCAGATGGAGCAGCATCTACACAAAGCTAAACTGATAACACTGTACACTGTACACTGATAAGCTATGCAAAAATTGATTTAATCACAATAATGACATTGAGATAATGGTTGTGTGATAATGACAGCTGTTTGCATAGCTTCTCAATATGCTAAATCTCTGTGTAGTAAATGCTGCACTTGAAAATATCACATATAATAACATTTTTACTGCAAAGTCACTTCATAACTTTGGTTGAGTGTCATTGTATAAACAGGGTCGATGTCTATTAAAACTGCGACATATACAGTAGTCAACATTTAAATTGGATCAAATGTTTTTCATAATTGTCCTAAAACAAGAATGGGCGGGTTTTTAATAGTTTTAGGACAACTTTGATGAAAGGTCTTGTTCCACTTCTTATGTTGACTACTGTAGTCCTCGGAGTATCAATAACAGAGATATTTAAATGACTTTGATAGCAATATTGTAATACTGAAGTACCTCCGTTGGCGGTTCCCGTTTCATCAGATGAACATTCATTTTCACTTAATCTCACCTCAACGGAGACACCTTCGTTCGGGATGACATTTGTCTAAGGGATGAGACAGATACATGAGCATTGACATATCAGTTTTGCATTACTGTAAGATGAAGGAGGTTTCATTTATTTGATCAAAACAGATAAAATGTTACATATTATTACAATTTAATTATTACTTCTTTTTTATTAACATGTCAAAGCTGAGTTTTCAAATATGCTGATTTGCTCCTCAAGAAATATTTCTCATTGTTACTGTTGAAAACAGTTGTGCTGATTAATGTTTTTGTTTTTAAAAAAATAATCTTGTCAGGCATATTTCAAACACAAATTATTTGATGACATATTAATAGATCAAATCACAAGCGTTTACTTTTAAGACATTTTTAATCATTTAAAATATGAAACAAAATTAAATACAATCACTGATTCTTTTATGCATTTTGTAAAGCTCAGAATAAGTATGTAATTAAAATTTTACATAAATATATCCGTTTGCTGAGTGATGATAGAATCGAACATTATTTTATCTTCACAAATGTTATTTGAAACTGACAATTTAATATATTAGTATGGCAATATTCATTCATTCATTCATTCATTCATTCATTTTCTTTTCGGCTTAGTCCCTTTATTAATCTGGGGTCGCCACAGCGGAATAAACCGCCAACTTATCCAGCATATGCGGATGCCCTTCCAGCTGCAATCCATCACTGGGAAACACCCATACACACACATACACTACGGACAATTTAGCTTACCCAATTCACCTATACCGCATGTCTTTGGACTTGTGAGGGAAACCGGAGCACCCGGAGGAAACCCACGCGAACACGGGGAGAACATGCAAACTCCACATAGAAATGCCAACTGACCCACCCGAGGCTCAAACCAGCGACCTTCTTGCTGTGAGTCGATTGTGCTACCCACTGCACCACCACGTCGCCATATGGCAATATATCTTTTTATTTGTATATTATAAAGCTATTTGTACTGTATTAGTGTTTACAAAGCCTAACCAGGGACTAAGGCTGCAAATTAGTCATTGAATAGAAGCCTATATGTGGAGCATCGGCTGCTTTAAACTGTAGCAATGTTATACTGCATTGTCCCTGTTAAATAAACAAAATAAATAATAATAATGTTTCCTGTGCATATAAAAACATTTGAAAATGCAGATAGTAAAAATGGGACGTCTCATACACTTTTGTTATGGATACAAAAATGTTTATGCGGGGTTGTTTCGAATTTAACCTTAAACACTGTACACTTTATACATTATGCATTTTGTGTCTGTTTATGGGGAAAAAAAGCCTAGCTAGAAAACACAACTCACTTCACTAATAGTATACAGTCGGTCATCATATGATGAAAGCATCAGCTACATGAGAAATAATAATAGTAACGCACAAACCTGAGGGTCTTGAGGACGCTTGCAGCTCCTGCTGAGTTTATGTTGGATGAAAGCATCCAGGGCAGAAAACTCTGCCAGACATTTGCCACATTTATGGATATCCTCATCTAAAAAGGGAAAACAAAAATATTGACCTAACTTCAATATGACAGATCATGCATATCGAAAACAATGCTGCATGTAGTACTATTAGTTCCATGTATAAAAGATATTAGATATTAGTTCCATGCATAAAAAAAATACAACATACTATTTATTAATCGTGTATTTAGGATGCATAAAATGCTAACTTTGGAATAAGTCTTTCATAATACAAATATATTAATCGTGTATCAAGAGCACCTAAAATGCAAGCCATTATACTTTACTCTTGCCAGGAAACATGGGCTTAACCAGTTGAAACAGTAATATTATAAAATATACTCATTTAAAATAACTGTTGTGCATTTAATATATATTTAAAGATGTAATTTATTCCCGTGATTCAAAGCTTTAGCATTACTCCAGTCATGATCTTTCAGAAATCTGATGTGATGATCACGGTGCATTTATGATCATTAGTAAATATACAGATTTGTAATATTAAACTTTTTAATATTTCAAAAACAAACAATACTGCAATATAGGGTTATAATTAGTGTATTTGTAAAAAGCCCTTAAAAATAACAAGTTTAAAATGTATACATCAAAAGTACGTCTTAAACTAAACACATAATTGGAGGTGCAGCTGACACTGTTGTGTAAATGGCCATTGTGGGTTTTTTTATAGTTATGATTTTATTTGACATTCAAATCGACACAATTCTAACACCCACATCGTGTTATCTTTCTTTATAATGTCAAGCATCCTGATGAAACATGTTTGGTCTGTCAGGTCTTCATCCAGGACAGACCGATGCTAAAGCAGCATTAGCAGCCTAAACATGCTAAACAGCCAAAACACACTGCAGCTAATGGAGCCTCTGCTAGCGAGCCAAATAAACGGGCCCGCGTGTTAAATCGCGTTTTTCCCGTGTGACTGTGTCGCGGCTCCCGGTTTCTACCTTCGTCTCCTAGTGTGGTTTGGATGGTGATGATGTTGCTATGCTCTGTTTGGTCGGTAACTGTTGCTGCCGTATTATTATTTTCTTCAGTCATGTCGTTCCAGACCTCCGTCTCTGTCGCAACGCTACAGCAGGGAAAACATGGCGGATTTACGACCTCGTAGTCATAACAACAAAAGGGCGGCGAGCAGGCGGAGGGAGAACCAGAACGTGCAGCACGTCACAGTACATTTAAAATAAAGGCGCGCTCATTTACACCAGTCAACACACACGCGCGCGCACACACACACTGCATTTTAAAGAACCTGCTCATGAGCTAAAAATGGGGTTTCAATCAAAACACACGGACCAAATTAACACTATAAAAACAATATTATAAATGTTATAAACTCTTACAAATATTTTTGCGATATATTCACATTTTAAGCTACAATATTATGCGATTTACACACTATACAGTAAGCTATTGTGTTATTAGAATATTTAGCTACACGATACTTGTTTTTATAGTTACATTTTCACACTGCTTTTTAAAACGTTTTACATGGATGTGTATACTAATATAATACATAAGCATAATCAAATTGACAATTAAAATGCATAAAAAATATATATAAATCTCTCTCACTATGTGTGTGTGTGTACATAAAGTAACCCAATAAATAAGTAAGCACCGTTTAAACCAGAGATGCCCAAACTAGGGCCCACGGGCCAAAGTTGGTCCATGGTAACCTTTGATTTGGCCCGCCATCCCATCTGAGAAGAAAGGGAGAATGATGGGGATGGTTTCGAGATTGTCAATTCAAATTTAATGTAATCCTCTTTTTGTTTTATTGTTAAAAGCTGACCGAAATTAAATGTTTCAATTTAATTTAATGTTTCAACTGTTACCCGACACTGCAGAGACTTTGGTGAGCAGATCAAGGCAAAGGCAGATTCTGCTTGACTAGTGTATTCAGCATTGAACTCCACTGTTAACAATGTGATTGTTTATGTTTTTATTGCCATGAGTTATCAATTAAAACGTTATACTGCATTAGTTAATTTGATTTAAAGTAATGTTTTCTATTTATTTTGAAATGTTATTAAAAAATTATGAAATGACGTTAATATAATATAGTTTGGTATATTCATCTTCGGCCCACGGCTCACAGTGATATTTGGTTTTTTTGTCTTTCATACGAAAACGTTTGGGTACCCCTAGTTTAAACAGATTCAGTCCAGTTCTTGATTTTGTTTCGAGCTGTTTGTGCAATCTACTTATGTAACAATTATTTTATGTATTCATTAATTTTAATTCTATCACTGGGCGAAAAGACACACTAAAAAGATCTTCGTTCATTCATTTATTTTCCTTTGGCTTAGTCTTGATTTCAGAGGTCGCCACAGCGGAATGATCCGCCAACTATTCCAGCATGCTTACACAGCGGATGCCCTTCCAGCCACAACCCAGTATTGGGAAACACCCATACACACTCATTCATTCACACACACACACACACACTACAGACTGATGTCTTTGGACTGTGGGGGAAACCGGAGCACCCGGAGGAAACCCACGCCAACACTGGGAGAACATGCAAACCTCACACAGAAATGCCAACTGCCCCAGCCGGGACTCAAACCAGTGACCTTCTTGCTGTGAGGCTACAGTGCTAATCACTGAGCCACATAATGCATTTACAAAGCAAAGGAATTTGATTACAATGAGAATGTAAACCAAAACCAGAAGAGCACATCATATTATTGGTCATGCCATTGTTATATTTGTGATGCTAAATAGACACAACCAAAAAAAAGAAGTAAAAGCTTTCTGCATTTTTCATACAATTATTAATCTAACTTTTGAAATGGTGCCATCTCTCCGATGGCTTTGAAAATTGGCAACTTTTCAAAACTTTGGCATTCACTATAAAATTTATCGGAAGATACTGAAACCCTAGAGACTATTAAACGGACTCTATTCGAAACAGTAAAACCATTTTTAATAGCGACTCCCGAGACCAATAACTGAAGTGCAGACAGCAACTTATTGCTTGTGATCTGCCCACAATGGAGCACACCTAACATACAGAGAATGAATGTGATTCAGTGTCCTAATATACTCACAAATTTTCATTCTTTGCTTAAAGGCATAGTTCACCCCAAAATTAAAATCCTCACCATTTGCTCACTCTAGCGGTTCCAATCCTTTATTGAATTTTGTTTACTTGAACACAAAAGAAGATATTCTGAAAAATGTTGAAAATCGGACATCCATAGTAGGAAAAACAAATACTATAGAAGTCAATGGTTACTGGTTTTGCTTTTGTGTTCAACAGAAGACGGATACTCAACCAGGTGTTGTGAATGCAGGAGTAAACGATGACAGAATTTACATTTGTGGATGAACTATCCTTTTGAAAGTAAAAGGAAATGCAGTGATATACAGATAACAAACATCCAACTGCTGTCCACACAGCACAGAGTGAATATAATGAATATGTATAAACAGATTTTGTTCGCACAAGCTTTATAATGCACCACAATATCATCATGTGAGAAAATGATTAAAATGACACTGATATGATGGTTTGATGATAAAGTTTGATCATCAAAACGAGTGCATATGGGACTGACCATAACAATGTCCTCCCACAACACAACAGTTCTTCCACCTATAACCCCTTTAAAGGGATAGTTCACCCAAAATTGAAAATTTACTTATTATTTAGTCACCCTAAAGTAGTTCCAAACCTTTATTTTGTTGAAGATATGGGGAGACACGGTGGCTCAATGGTTAGCACTGTCACCTCACAGCAATTTGTTTGTTCTACTATGGAAGTCGACGGTTACTGGTTTCCAGCTTTCTTCACCATATCTTTTTTTGCATTCAAGAGAAACATACAGGCTCGTGACAAGTAAGAATTTTCATTTTTGAGTGAACTATCCCTTTAAATATACAAAATACGCAGATTTCACCATATTAAACAATAAAAGCAGCTACAAGTACAAAGCTACCTTCTACATTTCTTAATATATGTTGTAAACCCCATGACCGACAGATTTGCAGTTTTGTTGCAGTCTTTTGTAATTGCCTATAAATCTAAACAAAGTATTTATATAATTGCAAGTCCTTCTGTAACATTCTTAGCATCTTTACTGGAGGCTCTACTGTAACATTTCCACAGTAAGTGATCGCACATTTTGCATTTATACAGAATTGCATAATATTTGTGCTCCTCAGACTACACAATTATAAAAAAACATTCATTTGTTTATGCATGATTGCATTTCATCCCTTTACAGCAAAGTCTTTAGGAAAGGCAAGTCATAATTCTGAGTCAACAAATTAAAAAAATGCATTGATGCAATGTTGTGAATCCATTTCTTCAAGCAGTTCATATATAATGTACTTAGAAAGACATTTGTCACCTCCAGTAAAGTCTTAAGTTAATAAGCAAGATCCATGAGAGGGGAAACACCCCCTTTTGTGCAGAAACAAGAGGTCAGAATGCCGTGTTTTTTTTTTCTGTCCTAATGTTTCAGCTAATTTTCAAGGGATCCACATTTGGCTGTCCGTTGAGTTTAATAATCCTCTCTACATCAACCACCATGTTGTGAAGTGTTTCAATGTGTTCGTTGACGTTCTCTTCCAACCACTCCTCTAAAGTGTCCGGGTAAAAGATCGCCTCCATAGATTCCCGAAAAGTCAGCAAAAAGGAATCCCATTCATCCATCATTCTGACATAGAAAAGGCAAAATATTAGCTTACTGTATCTCTGTTTATGAACAAGTCATCAAGATCACAGTCCTTTAAAGGGATAGTTTACCCCAAAATTAATACTGTCCTTTTCTCACCTCCACTTATTACTTTCTTCAAAACAAAAGAAGATATTTTGAAACACTGGTAACCATTGACATCCATAGTATGAAAAAAAATACTATAGATGGAACTAATGGTTACCGCTTTCCAACATTCTTCAAAACATCTTCATTTGTGATCAGTATAAAACACTCATAAAGATTTGGAACCACTTGAGGGCGAGTAAATGGCGAGTACATTTTGATTTTTGGGTGAACTACCCCTTTATCCAGAATTTCTTGTTTACATTTTATAGCAATCTCTGCTTACAGACAATACAAGGTTCCCACAACATTTTTACAACTTTTGCATAAAAAAGCTGTCAAAAATCAGGTTAAATCAGGCCAGTTAATTAAAGGAGTAATTCACCCATAAATGTAAATTCCGTCTTTTTTTTTTACTACCCCCAAAAATTGATTATTCAAAAATGAATTGGTTTCACACAAAATAAGAAATTTTGAAGAATGTTGGAAAATACAAATTTTCAAGAGAAACTGTTGTACAAAGCAGGATAAAACAAAAACAAGAATAGAAATCACTGGATACTATCAACTTTAAATCTGATAACCAACATTCTTCATATTATCTTCTTTTTGTGTTCAGGAGAAGAAAGAAACTCTTTCATGTTTGGAACAAATGGAGGATGGGTAAATGAGGACAGTTTTTATTTTTATTATTACAATTTCCTTTAATGGAGAGGACATTGGAAAGTGAAGAGAGGAAAGCACTGGGAGCAGAGAAAGGGGAACAGGACTTTAAGCCGGGAATCGAGCACCATGTGTTTCAACACATTAACCAATAGGCTGTTATTAGGCTATTAGCGCTTACTTGATGACAGAATTTACATTTTATTTATATATATATATATATATATATATATAAAAAATCTTACTTTTTCAGATCGTCTTTGAAAAATCCAAGATTTCGAGAATTGGCAAAGTTGCGTTTGCGATGATAAAAGCTGAATGATCCCTTGACGTGACTGCAAAAGAACAAAAAGCCCAAGTTAAAGAGAATAAGTATGAGAATGTGCTCTGTGTGAATGTCGTTTAGCTTGTATTCATCTTATAACTCACTAGTTTTGCTTGATGTTTATAATTGAACTCTGAAGGTTGGTATTGATCTTCTTCACCATTTCATAAACATCTGATCCAGGAAAGGATGCACCCTTACTGAAAAACATTCAAGAGAGCACCAGGTACAAACGTTACAATTTAATCAAAAGTTTGGGGTGGGTACATTAAAAAAAACAGCCGCTTATGCTCAACAAAGTAAAAATTATAATTATATTATAATTATTATAATTTAAAAAAATCTATTTCAATGTATTTTAATATTATATTATTTCATGTAGTGGATAAACTGTTACTCCAAATTCAGAAATCATTCTAATCAGTGCTGAAAACATTATATTTATACTATTTTAGAGGAAACACTACCTTTTTTCAAAGTTCTTTTATAAGTTAGAACTCAAAAGAACATGATTTAAAAGAACATTTGTTGTTACATTATAAATATCTTTACTGTAATTTATTTTAATCAACTTATTGCATCCTTGCTAAATAAAAGCTTTTATTTATTATATTTATATCCAAACAAATAAACCCTTAACATCCGAATGTAATATTTTTTTTAATTAATTTTTTTTTCTTTTTGATAAAGTTTAATTTCTTTTAGCTTGACTATAATAAAGGCAGTTTTAATGTAATGTAATGTATTTTTTATTTAATGCCATGTCAGCAACCAAGGCTATTTCCATGGCAAGAACATTTCAATAATAACTCTAAAATTTAAAACAACAAACAAATGAATACATAAATTAAATAAGTCATTTGTATTGTTAATACATGATAAAAATTCTACATTTTTACTGGTGTCACTTTCTTTCCTTAAAAGAGCTTTTTTTTTTTTTTTTTTTTTTTTTATAAAAAGCCTTCTGGAATCATTAAAAGCAGGACAGTCGAGTAAAATGTGTTTTACAGTAAGGGGAGTTGTGCAGTACAAACATTGAGTGGGGTCTTCATAATTAAGAAAAAACGCATTGGTTAATCTTGTATGTCCAATACGACATCTTGATCCAACCTAGTCTTAAAATGTCTTAAAACTCTGTTTAACATTCTTTAGGCAGACTGATTCCATAATGTTGTAGTATAGTCACCATTGCTGCTGCTGCAAATATTGTAAATATACAATATATATCTGTAAATATTAGTGAGTGTAGAGAATATTAGCTTCTAATATCCAGATATTGTTATAGGGTGAGTTGCTCCTTTCTTCCGATGTCCTAAATCCATATTGATTATGGGCTTCTTTCCAATGAAGCAGAGGTAAAGGCAGTTTTAAAACAATTTTAAGGTCAATATTATATTAGATCCCTTAAGAAATATTTTTGGGACCGGATGTCTGTTGTCCAATGACTTGACTAATTAACCTAACTTGCCAAGTTAACCTAGTTAAGCTTTTAAATTAAACTAAGTTGAATACTAGTATATTGCAAAAAAACTAAAGTAGTATGTACTGTCAACATGGCAAAGACAAAATCAATTAGTTATTAAAACTATTATGTTGAATAATGTGTTAAAAACAATGTCCGTTAGCACTTTGGAAAAAAAAAAAAATAATAATTACAAATTTCACAGGTGGCCTTATAATTTTGACTTAAACTGTACATACATAACCAATGTACTGTATTATATTTAGATGCTACCATTGATACTGACATTTTAACAATAAAGCCATAGAAAAATATATACAGTTTCATACCAGTCATTTTTGTCGAGCTGAATTTCACAGCCAAGCATGCGCTGTACCTCACTCTGGGCCTTTGCATCAAATGCACCTAACGCAAACAAACACATGACAGCATAATCATGTTGCAGATCTAATTTTAAACTCATTTATACAGCAGCAATAAAGTTACACCACACTTATTAAAGGAAAAGTCAGCCTAAAATTAAACATTCTGTCATCATTTACTCCCCCTTCACTTGTTCCAAACCAATTTGTTTGTTTTTTTTTTGTTCTGTTGAACACAAAAAAAAGATATATTAAAGAATGATGGAAATCTGTAACCATTGACTTCCATAGTATTTGTTCTTCCTGCATTGGATGTCAATGGTTACATATTTCCAACCATCTTTAATTTATCTTTTTTTGAGAAGGGAGAGTAAATGATGACAGAATGTTTATTTTTAGGTGAACTATCCCTTCTATAGGCTTTCTTTTAGGTGAACTATAGGCTTCTGCCGATATCAAATTTTGTTGTTGTAATTAATTGCTGAAGCTTATATAATGGTATATGTATATGGTATTATCACGATATTGCCCTTAGCTGCAAAAAAGGGTTACAGGTATAATAACTAAACAAAACTTAAGTGTATTGCTTTATTATATATACATGTTTACAGTAAATAAATGATTTGAACAAATTCAACTGGATTATAAAGTACAATAGGTAACACTTCACAATAAAGCCTCATTAGTAAACATTAGTTAATGAATTAAAATCAACAGTGAGAAAAAGCCACATGTAGTTATATAAAAAAATGCAGCTGAATTGTATTAGTTATTATCTCCACTTAATAAAACTATTACAACTTTGATTTTAATGCATTAATAGGCTTTAACAAATAAATTAACATCACCTAAGGTTATTAAATAATGTTGTAGTTGTCATAAGATTGCCTTAAGTTAAAATTTACTGATATAAACAAGGGCCTCACAGTGGCGCAGTGGGTAGCACGTTCGCCTCACAGCAAGAAGGTCGCTGGTTGCTGGTTCGAGCCTCGCCAGTTGGCGTTTCTGTGTGGAGTTTGCATGTTCTCCCTGTGTTGGCGTGGGTTTCCTCCGGGTGCTCCGGTTTCCCCCACAAGTCCAAAGACATGCGGCACAGGTGAATTGGGTAAGCTAAATTGTCCGTAGTGTATGAGTGTGAATGGGTGTGTATGGATGTTTCCCAGAGATGGGTTGCAGCTGGAAGGGCATCCGCTGCGTAAAACATATGCTGGATAAGTTGGCGGTTCATTCCGCTGTGGCGACCCCAGATTAATAAAGGGACTAAGCCGAAATGAAAATGAATGAATGAATGAATGATATAAACAAATGGAGACTTACTGTAGACTAGAGAGTTAACTAACAAAAGGGCCATAAATAGTCACTGAATTTTCAATGTTGTTGGCCAGATTAATGTAAAAATATACAATTTTCACAAATCACCTAATACGTTTTCAAGCATTTGGTAAAACTACTGAAATACAACAATCTGAATACTCTTAAAAGACACTCTAAAAGTGTTCACTGCATTTTGAAGTGCCCACAATATCAATATAGTGCATGTTTATTATCACGATATATTGAATTACAGAATATTGGCATACGTCTAGTTCAGACACTCACCATATTTCAGTGTCTGCAGACAAACAGTGAGAGAAGGAATGGCCACCGGGAGAAGCTCGCACAGCACTGTGTGATGCTCATACCTTGAACACATTGTTTTGTATTATGTTTTTGCTGCTTTATGTCTGAAATATCAAAATAATTGTTGTATGGTTTTGCATGTTTGCAATTTGCTAAGACGGCGCACTCACCTCTGCCAGCCAGTCAGTGCAATGCCTTGAAATTTCACAGATTTGTACTGCGGCATGGACGCAATGACCTCTTGCCACTGTAGATGGTTTTTTAAATGGTGATCAATTGGAGTCCACATCTGGTCGATACCAGATGCTCCTTTGAATGCACTAGCAAACCACACGCCATGAAATCCAGCCTGCTCATACTTGGAGATATACTTACCTATGGAGTAAAAATTAAACAGAAGAAGATGGTTGGTTTTGACTATTTAAAAGTAGTCACAGAGCTTACCAAGTCTGTATTTATTTGATTAAAATACAGAAAAGTTAACAAATATTATTCAAAATGTAATTTCGTCAGTAAAAGAGCACCGTTCAAAATAAGGAAGATATTTTAAGCTAATACTTGGGTGAGATATTTCACATTGACTTTAGTCAGGTATAAGAAACAGAACAGGGCCTTACCAATCTCCTCCACATTCAAGTTTGCGATGTACTTCCATATCATGGGTGAAGCAAGATCTTGCAGACCCGATTCTGAAAAGTGAAAACTCACGTCAGGATTAAAAACGTGCTTTTTCTGTCTTGGTGACGTTTTTTTAAAGTCCAGGTAAAGTGATAATAAAAAATGTGTTCTGTGTTTGTTACACAACAGAAAAATCATGTTAACAACCTAGCCAGATTTTCATGATAAAAAAATGCCAAGTGACTAAAATAGGCAGGACACTCTGCTCTCAAATGCTACTGATGCTAGCACTAGTAATGGTAGCTTAATTAGCTTCAGAGGACAATGATTGGCTACCCAGGAACCAACCCCATCCCACTCGGTCTGCAACAGAATGGTATTTTATTCCTTTCTTTCATTCATGTTAGTATTATGCAAGTAGCATAGCCTTAGCAAAATAAAGTTATGTTATTAAAAAACTATTTTTATAACACCGGTTGGCTCCACTGCTTAATCAAGCCTCAATTTTAGCCTAAACACAGAATTTAACTATACAATTCAGTACTACACACTTTAGAGTCTGTGTAATGTGTTCTAGCAATACATTTTTAATAATATTAGGAACCATTCTCTGAATTCCCTTTGCCTGAACTTTCAAACTACAGGGTCCACTCATTAACTTTTTTCATCACACATTCATTAACAGCCTTTATCACGCCCTTTTAAGATTTCTTCTACTTTCATCATTTACATTTAAAGTTAGCACACAGTGTGTACAATATACAGACCTTTTATTGTGTCTGGGCTTAATTTCCTGAACATGTCATCCCACAATATCAGCTTGATTCTTCGCTTCTGGTCGATTATAAATTTTGCAACTGCCGTCACATGATTGAGGTACAGCTTGCCCATGTCTCCGTTGTTGGATTCTAACCATCTCTTCGAATCTTCACTTTCGCCCAAGCCACGCACCTAAAATTAATAAACAACAGACTGCTATTATATTTATATAAATATTAGAACAAATATATATCATTTTTTGTGAAACGGTGAGCTTTGTAACAGATCTTATCTTTGCACACAGTAAATAGGGACATTGCACACTATAGGAAAGAAAAAACATGAAGAAGTATCATATGTCCTCAAAAACAAAAATCATCTCGTTGTGCCTTTGTTCATTTCTTTCTTCTGTAAAACTGATCTGCAAGTAATAGAAATCCACAGACCTCATCGGCACCAATGTGGAGCCAACGTGCTTCTGGGTGCTTCTTCATGACCTGCGTAAGCATGTTTTGAACAAGGTCCATGCTTCCTTGGGCCAGAGAGTTTAGGCTATTGGGAAATGTTTCCACTTCTCTCAATTTGAAATACTTTTCATGTTTTAAGACGAACTGAAATGTGAACAGAAAGCATGGTTAAGCAGAGCTGCGATGCATCCACAGAATTTGAATGATTTTTGCCTCCACACATCCATCTTGAATGGTTGAACTAGACATTATGTAAACAATCTACTAGTAAAAAAAATTGAATGTCCCTTTAGCACTGCAGAAAAGTATTTAGTATGCACATATTTGATCAAATCTGTACTTGCCTCCATGTGTCCAAACACCTGCACCAAAGGAATCAGTTCAAGCTTGTGTCGTTTAGCCAGCGACTTAATTTCCTCTATATCTTCCGGACTTTTACATGAACAATAAAAGACAAACAAGTAATAAATATACTGCATGCATAAAAAGAAATGCATTCGTAGAAGTTGTCAGCTTATGATCTCTAACTATTATACAGCAGCAGTTTATCCATGAATTGAAAGGTTTAGAGGTAGAGAGGAGGATTCAATAAATAATTACTTAAATTTACAAATGTATTTTTGATAGTTTTTGAAGGTTGACATGGTCAACCAAATGCTGTTTAAATAACGTTTTCAGCAATGAAGTTAAAATAAATTAAATAGAAGTATTAGAATAAGAAAATAGAAAGACAACAACAACAGAAGTTTAAGAACTTTACAAAACTGCCTGCCTCTCCCACTTTCAAAATAAGAGTCCCAAGTTTAATACAAGCTTAGATAAACTTAAAAAAAGGGAAAATATTGACATTGTTGTAATGTCACTAGGAAATGTTGTCGCTGAAATCAAACGCTGCCTGGGGCGTTCATATTAATGATCCCTTGTGTATCATCAGAGTCTGTGTTTTGTTCTGATTGGCCTCTTTTTTTTTAATCAGGATTAACACTAACGGAATTCACATGAGAATCAGGAAACAATGAAGTTTGAGGCTCCCGGTGCATCATTTCCATGTACTGAACCCCTATTATTCAGCTATGCCAAACTATATCCAGATTTTCATTCTATAGCACCTTTAAGCTACTTTTATATAAATACTTTGAAAGTATTTGAATGTTACAAAAGAAATGACTCGTGGTCACTTTATCACTTTGCAAAAATAAAATACAGTACAAAATAAAAATAAAATCATAAGGGTTATGAATGGCATGAATGTGAATAGCAAATTGCCAAAAATTGCATCAAATGAAGTCCAGTTTAGTTAACCACATGCACAAAATAGTTCACCCACCTGTATGCAAAACTTGATTTGAGTATTTCAAGGTCTCCCTCATAGGGAAACATGTCCTCATATTCCAGCAATATCCCATTAGCACCCAAAGACGACAGTAAAGGGAATATCTAGAAAACAACATTATTATTATTTACACATTTGTTTTTGTTGCGCTTTTTTTTTAACATTTGACCCTGCATACATTAATTCTCACCTGCTCAAGGTATTTGACTTTGGGTGCGGCTCCTTTCAGATCTAAATGCACAATCTTTAGTGGATCTGTTGGTGTGTTTTCAGGAACTTCTGGCTGCATTTCCTCTTGTTGTTCCTGGATATTCTCACTTTTCTCTTGCTCAACCTCTTGGCTTTGTGGCTGTTCTTTTTTTAAAGTATCCTCTTTATTCGCAATCACATTTACCTGTGGGATTCGGTGGCTAGCCCAGAATTTACCACCTTGTATGATAAGGTGCGTCTTTTCACTTTTAGACTTCACACTTGCTCTATGAATAGAATGTAAATAAATATAATACAAGCTTGTTCGGGACATTGAAGCATGGATGTACAAAGAGACCCTTGTGAAATGCGATGCTCACCTGGGGGTGAAAAACAGTTTCACCATGGCCACAATCACCAAGGAGACGATGATTAACCTAATAAGCTTTTGACTGCTCATGCTGCAAACAACGATATTACATCTTATTTATAATGCAAGTTTCTAATGCCCAAAGCACTACGAAGAGCTACAAAAACAACAGATATACAATAGAAAAAGTCTACAGGAAAACATTCAGGTTAAGTTGGTTTTATATTTAGACTTTCTCCTTAATAATAAATATCCTTAATGGGGAAATCATATTAGCAGCCAATGACTATCAAAGTACAACATTGTTCACAGTCAATTAAATAGAGCTAATGTGTTGTTTTGAAGTCACACTTACATTTGATTCCAGACAGAATATTCAAAGTAACGTGATAAACAATATAGAGACCATGTCACAAGTTGTCACTGTTCAAAAATTAACAAATGTGTAAATATAAAACCAACTAATAAAGGTAAATGAACTAATTTACTCATTAATACTCACCCTCAGCTTGTCCCAAACCTTTATGGGTTATCTGATTATCACAAAATGTGTTATTTTGAACAATGTTGAACAAACAGCAACCATTGACTTCTATAGTTTGAAAAGCTGCTACTACTATGGAAGTCAATGGTTACAGGTTTCCACATTTTTCTAAATATCTTCATTCGTGTAAAACAGAATAAAGAAACTCAAAAAGGTTTGTGACAAGTGAAGGAGAGTAAATGATGATGTAATGTTCAGTTTTGGATGAACTGTCCCTTTAATGTCAGGCTAGCAACAGTATTTTGCAATGAAAATCGCACCACAATGACAAGCAAAAAACATAAAACCAATGTAGAATATTACCCTTGTAAATCATAAATCACAC
>CAIGQW010055694.1:6004886-6015461 GCA_903798125.1 Danio choprae | reverse complement strand
TTAAGGTTATTAGTTACTAATAACTTTAACTAATTAACTAGTAACTAATAGTTATTATATATAAATATAGTTAACCTGCAGTTATAAAGTATATATGTGATGTTCATGTACTGCACCTGCTTAATGAATGTAAACACACATATATATGTTTATATTTATTAAGCATGTACAGTACATGAACATCACCTATATACTTTATAAATGCAGATTAACTATGTTTATATATAATAACTAGTAGTTACTAGTTAATTAGTTAAAGTTATTAGTAACTAATAAAGTTATGATAACTAATAATCTTAATTCTTCTGATTTTAATTGTAATGCAATAATGTGCACCTTTTGGAAAGCTGCTTTGAAACAATAATTATTGTGAAAAGCGCTATACAAATAAACTTGCATTGAATTGCATATATTAAAACTTAATTTCGGATGATTAGATTGAGATTTGATTGAGATAATTTTAAAGTTTTTGTTTTTATTTTAAAGGTGCAGCCTCAAATTCCAGATGTTCAGATAGTTTTATCTCATTTTCCTGTCCTAACACAGTATACAGTACATACATTTCATTTATTTAGAAGTGTGCGTTTATTTGATCTGAAATATATTAAAACAGTAATATTAAAATAATTTACAAACTTTTTCTGTGTGAATGTTATTTCAAATTTAATTTATTCATGTTGTGGTGACACAGTGGCTCAGTGGTTAGCACTGTCGCCTCACAGCAAGAAGGTCACTGGTTCGAGTTCCGGCTGGGTCACTTGTCATTTCTGTTGGCGTGGCTTTCTTCTGGGTTCTCCGGTTTGATTATTATGTTGAGTGTTGAAAACGATTATGCTGCTTTATGTTTTGTGGAAGCTGATAAATTGTATTGTGTGTGTTTCTGCTGTACTTTTTATCTATTGTTGTTGACTTGATTAAACAAAATGTGTAATGTTACAAAAGGTTTAATTTGTATTAAATGCTGTTTTTGAACCACAGTAATAAATTACATTTTTAATTTCAAAATTACAATTCACAATACTAATGTTTACATTGATAATTTTCAGAAAATACGAAAAATCATCAACAAATATTGTTTTCCCCCAAATGTCTACTGTATATTACCACTATTCTTTTTATATGAGTCTGAATGCACTAGTGAAAAGAAATATTTCAATTATTTAATTTAGCCTTTAGGGATTCAGAACCAAACCAATATAGTGCCTTTAAATTATATAAAGTATGTTACCTAATGGATATTTCTAACGTGAAAGATTTTTACAGACATTTTCTGTAATCTATCAAAAACCGTCGACGATGAATGATTTCCCTAACCTAACAACTGACCTTTACCTTTAAAAGCTTTTTTTATTTAGATCCCGCCCTTCACCTCTCACTCTTGGTCTTGATAGGACAGAATCAGTTTGGCGCCGTCTATGATTGGAGGATTTGAACGTCATTCACTGAGCCCTACCAACCACCTCAGAGGAAAACGTCTAGCTCTAAAAACAATGGCGTCGCATTTCAGCGGAGTGCTTCAGCTCACGGATCTGGATGATTTTATCACTCCGTCTCAGGTCGATTTGTTGTTTCAGAGCATAATAACACTATAAACGAATACATTTATATAAATTCAGACCATTTACTGGTTCTCAGCTGAATGTATTCGTTGGTCAATGAACATTTGTTTAAAAAAACACCGGTCAGATGATCATGAGATCAACTGATGTAACTTAACTGTAGATAGTAACTGAGGTCTTGTTTTTGAGTTTCGTAAATATTATGACTGTTAATTAGCTAGGACTTTTACTTAGATCTCGTTTTTGTGTCTATTTTATGACTGTAAAACCTAACGAGCTTTAGAGTAACTTATTCGTGTAAAGCTATGTACAGTAACCCTAATAAGTACACTCAAACACGCTAATATAACTGAATGACATCGCAGTATGTATCAGTATATAAAACCAAGTGTTTTATTTCTGGAAAAGACGGTAAAAACCGCTTTAAAGCAAATAAGTTAATGAATAAGTCATTATAGAGATTTGATATGTTGTTGTATTTGTCAAATAAGTCATTAAATGTCATACATTTTTAACGATGACATAAGTGTCTAAAATTATTGTTGGCCACTGTAAGTACAGTACTTCAATAGTTTACTTGAAAGATATGTTTTTTTGCAAACTAAAGCTGTATTTATTTGACCACTGTCACTCCTACTGTTGTCGTATTCATTTTTCGATAAATGGAAAAGACAGCAAAATGGTAGCAAATACTTGAAATGGCAATATTTTTTGTACAATTATAAATATCTTTTCTTTTCACACTTTTGATCAATTCAATGCCTTCATGCTGAATAAAAGTAACTTTTTTTCTTTGAATCACAGGAATGCGTGAAGCCTGTAAAAGTGGAAAAGAAACAGGGTCGATCTGTGGCGAAAATCCAGATAGAAGACGACGGCAGTTATTTTCAGGTCCATCAGGTGAGTTTTAATAAATGTGACTTTTATTTTGAGCCAGCATTTGACAGAGATGATAGATATATTAATGATAGAGACCATAGATATTTTAATAAATGCTTGGTTCCCAGGATGGTCAAAGACAAAAGTTGGAGAAAGCGAAAATTACTCTGAATGACTGTCTGGCTTGCAGTGGCTGCATCACATCTGCAGAAAGTGTCCTAATCACACAACAGAGTCATGAGGAATTGTACCGCGTGCTACGCCATAATAAGGTTATCGGTACATTTCACTTGTTTAGCTGCAACTTTTGTCCAAGTTGAATAGGTAATCTAAAACATGTTTGTGTCTGTCAGCAGCAGGTTAGCAGTACTGAGCAGAAGGTGGTGGTGGTGTCTGTATCGCCTCAGTCCAGAGCTTCTCTTGCTGCACACTATGGTATCGGCAGCAGTGAAGTGGCCCATAGACTCACCGGCTTCCTGAAAAATTTGGGTGAGTTTAAGTCTGCAGTTCATCAGAACAGTCATCTTCCTATTATTTCTTATAAATTTCTGTATAAATTTATTTCTGTTTATTTCTTACTATTTTGACAAAAAGAGTAATGTCAGAATTAGTCCTCAAATAACTTTTTGTATTACAAAACACAAAAAATTGGGAAATCTGATGAAAAGCCAAGTTTGTCATTTGTAATCTTAGAAATTTGAGAAAATAATGCTGAATTTTTAAACATAAACTTGCATGCTGAAGAAGTAAAACATTGAGCTAACAAACAATACTGAGGAAAACATCTGAATTTCAGGATGTAAACTAAATGAAACTAAACCAAAAAAGTGAACTCGCAATACTTGAAATGTAAATTCTGATTATTGAGGGAAAAGAAAGTAAGAATTGCAAACTGGATACACAGAAATCTGAGGAACATTTTGAAAACATCAGAAAAACATAAAATTTGTAAACTGGATGCTCAGAATTCAGAGGAAAAATCAGAAAATGTCAGAAAAAAATCATCAAATGTGCAAACTGAATAGTCTGAATTTAGAGGGAAAATGTAAAAATGTCTAGAAAAATCAGAATTGCAATCTGGAAAAATATAATTGCAAGATACAAACTTATGAGTAAAACGTTCTGAATTGTGAGATGTGAATACTCAGTCATTAGAGTCAAATCACAAGCATGTGGTTGAAGTTTCTATTATTCTTCTGTTCCTGTTTTTTCCTCTGTATATTGAGATCATGGAAGTGTCATTCTGGTTTTTCAGGTGTGCATCATGTGTTTGACACGGCCTTCAGTCGCTCCTTCAGCCTGATAGAGAGCCAGAGGGAGTTTCTACAGCGTTTCAGTCGAACGGGATCAGACAAAAAGGCTTTACCGATGCTGGCGTCTGCATGTCCAGGTAGCCTCATCTCAGCCTTTTTGGAAATACTTGAATTTCAGACACATGAATTCAAGGCCTGGAAAGTACTTAAAACCAAAAAAAGTGCTTGAATTCAATTTGAATGAAAATTGTTTATGGTGTTATTTCAACTGTTGTTCTGTGCTGCTGTCAAAAACATTCATTCATTAATTTTCCTTTGGCTTAGTGTCTGATTTATTAGAGGTCGCCACAGCGGAATGAACCACCAACTATTCCGGCATATGTTTTACACAGCAGATGCCCTTCCAGCCAAAACCCAGTACTAGGAAACACCCATACACTCTCGCATTCACACGCATACTTATACACTAGGACCAATTTATTTTATTCAATTTACCTATAGTGCATGTTTTTGGGCTTTGGGGGAAACCAGAGCACCCGGAGGAAACCCACACAAACCCAGGGAGTACATGCAAACTCCACACAGAAATGCCAACTGGCCCAGCCGGGTCTTTAACCAACGACCTTCTTGCTGTGAGGCGACAGTGCTAACCACTAAGCCACGGTGCCAAAAACCGGATGGGGAAAAAAGAGAAATTCTTAATTTAATAATCTTAATTTTAATCTTGTACAAGATCTATGACAAACAATGCACATTTTATCAATATTTCAGAAACCGCATTTGAACATTACTAGATTACTAGATTGAATTCAACAAATTTGATTAGATTTTTTTGAACATGACTGTTTAACAACTAAAATTTTATTTTGATTTCTTATGTTTTTGAAAATGACATTCAAAACTATCATTACTTAGACATTTTTTTATGTAAATGTTCAGTGTAAGTGAAATGTTTAGTACAAGACTTCCATGGCACTACATATGCCAGCAGTTTGAATTACAAAAGTGCTTGATTTAAAATGAATGACAATTTAAAAGGTCCATGAATCTGTTGTTTATGAAAGAGTGGAAACCCTGTCATCTGCTCGTTATTGCCTTAAATATTCACAGTATTGTGTCTTATGAAAGTTCTAATATGGATCTGTGTTAAATGACCCCTTTATGTTTTGCTCAGGGTGGATTTGCTATGCCGAGAAGACTCATGGAGAATTCATCCTGCCATACATCAGCACGACCCGCTCGCCCCAGCAGATCATGGGCTCTCTAGTCAAAGGATATTTCGCTTCTCAAAAGGTATTAAACAATGAGTACATTTACATGAACAACAATAATCTGTTTTTAACACGATTAAGACAGTACTCTGATTAAGAGTCTACCATGTAAACAGAGATTTTTGATGACCTTAATCCAACTAAAGTCATTATCGAACTAAACAGAAATCGAAAGTATTTCCAAACAGAAAGTAGAGTATGTCTATTTGTGCAGTACAGACATGTAAACGCCTTAATCTATTACCGTTATGTAGTCATTGAGCTTCTGTTCAGAGACAGAAGACCTGCACACAATACTTTGTGCCAAACAAAATTAAAAAACATATAGAAATATTTTCTAAACGTGATTTGAATGTTATGCAACACTTAGTTTGTTCTTAATATAAATGGTTTCTTTATGACTTAATTGGGTTGTTGCTCTTATTCATACTGATTGTAAAGTTTGCATATGTCTTTGACATTTTGTATGCGTAAAGCTTTTGCTTGGCAGCTTTCACTAGAACTCCAGAAAAGAAATAGATGCACTCCTCTATTTGCATTGAATATTGACATTACTAAAGTAAATACAGTGACATGCAATCTTCAAAAATCTTTCACTTGAGTTAACAGTGAGCCATATTTTTAAAAACGTTTTCACCTAATAGAGCATACTTATATGTTCAATGTTGGATTTACTTGATTTAATATTAACATTAATTGATGTTATTGTTATTTCAAGTATTGTTATACTTGAAATAACATATTGTTATATCAAGTATGTGTGTGTACACACACACACACACACACACCCACACCCACATACATACATACATACATAAATACATACATGTTCCTATAGTCATAAAGTTGAATACAAACTTGTTATTTCATTAAAAAAAAAAAAAAGTATATGCTAAGGTTAATATTAATATATTTGATTTCTCAATTGGCTACAGAACAAAACACTGTTGTCCAATGACATGCCTAATTAACTTGGCTGGTTAAAATAAGTAAACTGGTTATGCCTTTAAATAGCAATGATAAATTAGTTATTATAAAATAGTTAATAAAACCATTATGTTTCAAAATATGTTATGTTCGTTTAACAGCATTTACAAAATATTTGAAAAAGAATTAATGTTTTACAAGAGGGATAATAATTTAATGTCCAACTGATATCTAACTGATAACTATATATATACTTAATTAAATAAATTTTTTTTTTACTTCTTTATATTTAAATGACATTTCTGATGTCAATATCCATTTCAAACTAGGATATATTGAAGCATTACTATGTCAGATGAGGTATGAGATCTTTATTCTCCATCTTTTGTTTTAACAGGGTGTTTCACCACAGATGATTTACCATGTAACTGTGATGCCCTGCTATGACAAAAAACTAGAGGCTTCCAGACCAGACTTCTACCTCAGTGAGTACGAGACCAGAGAGGTGGACTGTGTCATCACCTCAGGTGAGTAAATCCAACCACGTTAAAGAGACAGTTCACCCCCCAAAATCAGCTGCTAATTTAGCCTCTCTCAGGACATTCAAGGTGTAGGTGACTTTTATTTTTTCTTTAATCTGTGGTCCTTGGCGATTCATAAAATGCAAATCAGTGACTAGAGGCACAAAGTTTATTAAGTGAAGCGATCAGCTGTGTAACATTAGCATAAGTTTTGGACACTATATCAAAAACCATAACCAATGGGATATAATTAAAAGATCTCCAACAAATATAGAAAAACATTTTATAGATAATATTTATTAGATATTATATTATTGAACATGGTCTGCCTACTAGAAAATAATGTAGCCCATTTATATAGAAAATTAATGCAGGATAAATCTGATGACTCTTATATTAAAAGAAATTGGGAATTAGAGTTAAACACTGGATGAAATGTGGGAACAAATATGCACAAATTGTCATAAGGGTATAAGCAGTCAAAATTTGGAAGGAGTTCGACTGGAAGATGATCACATGTTCACATATTTTGGGAATGTCCCAAAATACAAGTGTATTGGCAGGAGGTTAAAAGAGTGGTTAGTAAAGTTTTAGGATACGACATACCGCCTCACGGTGGCGCAGTGGGTAGCATGATCACCTCACAGCAAGAAGGTCGCTGGTTTGAGCCTTGGCTGGGTCAGATGGCATTTCTGTGTGGAGTTTGCATGTTCTCCCCGTGTTGGCGTGGGTTTCCTCCGGGTGCTCCGGTTTCCCCCACAAGTCCATAGACATGCGCTATAGGTGAATTGGGTAAGCTAAATTGTCCATAGTGTATGTGTGTGTATGGATGTTTCCCAGTGATGGGTTGCAGCTGGAAGGGCATCCGCTGCGTAAAACATATGTTGGATAAGTTGGCGGTTCATTCCGCTGTTTGTTCAGATAGTTTGTTCGGATAAATTTGTTTGGATAGTGTGGGTTAAAAGGGGCAGGCTAAAACAAGATGGTGTAATGGAGCTACAGAGAGGTCACCGTTTTGCCTTCACGAGATGCAAATTCACAGGTCAGCATTCACCACGCTTGAACTTTGGAATGCAGCAAATCGCAAACCTTATGCACAAGCTTTCATTTTCAGTCTAGTGCATTCGCATGTATATGAATAGAACTCCATAGGGAGTCAATAGTTTGACCACACCTTTACTTGTAATCCTTAAAGTGTTGTGGGTTTTCCATTTAAATACAGTAGCTTGTAGATCTGGGCTGACAGAGAGAACTAGTTAATCCAGTGATCTAAAATAAACCGGTTCTAACTGATGACTAGTGCTGAAATCAGATGCAACTCAGGACCATTTGTCAAGGCTGATATACAGGTTATAATAATATAAATATAACATTCAAATATTTGGACAGAGTTATTGTTTTGTCTAAATGCTTAAATGTTTCATCAGGAGGCATGGCTATATATATAGTTTTGCCTATAAATGTTTTTAAGACTAACATAGTAATGGTTACCATTGACCAGGGCCAGACAGAATCTACATTTAATATTACATTTAGCTCATGTTTGCATAAGTAAATAAATAGACAAGAAATCTCTGTTTTGTGTATTTTTGTGGGAGCAGATTCTGTGTGGGCCTGACATTGACAATTCATTTCATGGTCAGCAATAATCACCAGAAATCTTCTTTAATGTTCTACTGAAGAAAACAAATCTCCTACATATTTGATGGTCTGTGAGCAAGGGGCAGCAAATGTTTATTCTGGTGTGAACCATAGCTTAAAAGAACAAACTGAAGTAAAACATTATGGTTGAAGGAACAAGACTCAAATGCTGCTCCTGGATTTTCTCTGATTGACAGGTGAAGTTTTGAAGATGCTGGAAGAGGAAAGGGTGTCCTTGAGGGATGTTCAGCCGGCATCTTTAGACACTATGTGCGTTCTTCATCTCTTCATAGTACAATTTAGCTGCAAGTTATGAAATGGAGTCATCTGGTGAATTTGGTTGTGTGAATGTGCGTTTCAGGTTCAGCAGTGTGTGTGGCGAGGAGCTGCTGGGCCACGCAGGAAGTGGATCTGGTGGATATCTTCATCACATCTACAAACATGCTGCCAAACAACTGTTTGGTGTCGAAGTTGATGAGCTCACTTACAAGACAATGAAGTATGTGCTGCAAATGTGCTTCATGTTTATGTATTCAAATGTGCTTCATGTTTTTGTATTTAAAAATATTTTTTATGCATATTAACAAAATGTAAATAAGTAGTACTATTATTCATTATGTATTAAAGCATTTGGTATTAGCATTTGACAGAAGAAAGAATTGCAATAAATGCATTGCTTATCACTTGTATAGCTTTTGGTTAAATGTATTAAAATGTTTCCATGAATATTGTTACTGACATGGCATTAAAACTTAAATAAAACAATATTATGTTATATTAAGTATGTTCTTCATGAAACCTCCAAAATTACCATAATGCTTTATTGGACAAGTACTATGGAAGCTACTCTGCACTTTTTTTGTAAGAGATCTTTGTTTCTCTCTTTTTTATATATTCACATAGAAATAAAGACTTCCAGGAAGTGACTTTAGAGAAGGATGGTCAGGTTCTGCTGCAGTTTGCTGCTGTCTACGGCTTCAGGAACATTCAGAACCTGGTGCAGAAGCTGAAGCGAGGAAAATCACCGTACCACTTTGTCGAAGTAATGGCTTGTCCTTCAGGTAGGAAATCTCAAAACGTCTTTTTCTGACTTTCCTAAATGTGTAATGTAACTTTAATTTGATATTAGCGTCAAATGAAGTTCAAATTTGCTGTTTTATTTATTTGAGCTGTATTTAATAATACATTTTGTGTAAATATGTTTTGTTATTATTAATATTATTAAATGATATTTTAGTTTCCCAGTACTGGGTTGCAGCTGGAAGGGCAACCGCTACGTAAAACATATGCTGGAATAGTTGCCACTGTGGTGATCTCTGAAATAGAGACTAAGCAGAAGGAAAATGAATGAATGAATAATTGTTTTTGTGTTTTGTGCCATTTGGGTTTTCCTACACTATCAAAATATTTATTTATCTTTTTTTTAATTTTATTTATTGATTTCTTTTTTATTTATCAGTTTTATATTTACCTGCCATTTTTAATTTAATGCCATTCACAATGCTTAATGTGAATGCACTTGCTTTTGTCCTTAAAGCTAAGACTCTAGTCTTGTACTTTTGAGTTTTTGACAGATTTATAAAATCTTTATATGTAAAGAGTTCTTTTTAATTTAGTTTGTAATTTTGTAATTTTACTTGTAGCTGGTTGAGTTGGATAAAGGCTTAAATGCTTTATCCAAGATATTTGTAAATTCCCTAAATGACAAATGAATAGGAAAAATACTATTAGAAATATAAGGCATTGATGTATTTTATAGTGTGTATTTCTTGAGGCTGAATACAAAGACCATGTTGTTGATTTATTTATTTATTTATTCAACTTTATTTCCAGACAATAGGTCCTTTAGCAACATAAGACAAACAGAACCAAACCAAACAATACACATTAAAAAATATGTATTTCCTCAAAGGTGACTGATAACGCACTAGGAAAGCCTAGGATTTGTCAGCAATATTAAAATGCTATTGTGAGAATTCTCCAGTTGACAAATAAACTTACATTAAATTGTAAATTGTAAAACTGGAAATGATCAAACTCTTTTATCTTACAGAATAATCACTTGAACTGCACCATCTAGGTTTTTGAAGCAGAATCCTCGTACAGTCATTGTACACAACCTGCAGCTTATGGAGACCCTTTTTTAAAACTTATACCACAAAGGAGCTGTATATAAAGAACTGCAATATATTCTAAAAAGCATCAGTCCAAATGTGAATTAATTAATATATTTATTTATATATGTTTGGTTGATAAAAGGTAAAATAAATCCAGTCCACAATTACTTTTTATATTGAAAATGTTATTTTGTGTGTTTATTTGTTCAAATCAGTGACATCATTTATAAATTTGGCAATTAAAGAGTTAAAAATTCCTGTAAATTTTCTAAACAATTTAGTAGCTTTGATCAGGACTGAGGTTGATTAACAGATTTATAAAAAAAAAAAAAAAATCTGAACGCATCACCAATCAAGTCATGTGAAAATCTATTTTCATCATATTATTGTTTTCAAAAAGTGATTTT